>JAQGCB010000444.1:0-22388 GCA_034698835.1 Protaphorura tricampata
TAGATCGTCTCACCCAGTCAGACATATGCTTTTAAAAAACACACATGCTTGCATGCATGCCAGGCCCAGACAAATGGCCCAAAGCATCTTTATAATCCAATTCCGAATTAAAATCGTATGGCCGGCGGCCTTAACGAGTTACATGTAAGTAAAGGTAATCAGCGTCAAGTTTAATTGCAACTGGCCCTGAGTTCTTGGAATTATACTACCGCTTCACAACTAAATCCTTAAATTATTAGACTTATTATGTATTATGACCATCCTTGCGTGTTTAGATCATTTAACTCCTTTTGTGCCCTTCCTATTTCATGCATGGATGTTTTTCTTAATCTCTTTTGAATACAACCTTGTCCTAATTTGGTTATCCCACCCTAAATACATTACATTAGTGAAGGATCCAACTTCTAGTTTGACTTCCGAGTGCACCCTAAAATACATTATACCATTTACGCGTTTATAGGAAGCAGTAAAAAATTGTGTCCAGAAACATTCGGATATAAGAAACCTGTCCAAGATGACCAAATTATAGAGGTCAGCATCTGTATGGAGAAATTGGTCTCGTGGTATAGGTTATATCGATTTAACATGGCTTAAGCTTGAGGTAAGACTCTAATTCCAAGTGGTCGTCTAGCACAGGTTTCGGAAATAACGCGCGCCAGTACCGCGGACAATACTAATAACGAAACTCCATAAAATGTAGGGAATGTACTAACAGATCAAGGCTAATTATGTTTTATGATAGTGATAAAGGAAGGATTGCATGCATTAAAAATTAATTGGTCCCACCTGGCGACAGGAGAGTCGGGATGAATGTCTCTGACAATGTAGCCGCAGGCGGAAGCCTCATCCAAATTCTTCTCAATCGTAATTCCCAAGTCTGATGATGCTGATGAACTTGGTGTTGACGATTTTGACATCTTTGATGATTGCATATTCATCATTTTATTCCCTGGCTTGGTCTGAAGATTTACAAAAGGGTTCATACGCCTTACACGCACTAATTTGTACTCGCCTTGAATTTGAGCTGGAGCATCAGAATTTGACCCCATCTTCCCCTGACGACTATTATTGCCGTTGTGTCGATTACTGTGATTTTTCCCGGACTCACTATTCAAAGAGCTGCTACGACGATAGCCTTTACTATTTGAGTTTAAATTCTTAGAATTCCATGGTTGATGTGATTCTAACCCATTTAGTGTGAGAATGTCTCGACTCATTAATAGCGGGTCAGCTGATTCTAAGAACAAGGAGTTGTTGTCCGCCGTTTCATTCACAATCCCACTGTCACCGTCTGAATTATTACTACCACCACTCGTACTCCCGCCATGACTAACTTGATGATGATAATTATTAAAATCTCCAAGTCCACCAAGACTATGTTGAGGAAACATATCAGCCAAAGCATTACGCTCAATAATATCATCTTCATTATTGTGGCCATGACCGTGACCATGACCGTGGGAATCTGTATCTGCGTCTACAGTATCACTCCTTAAACTAACACTCCCGTCATTGTCAATGAATAACGGGTTGACCCGAAGTTCTGCGAAACAAGTTGGAGTTGGAGAATCCCGAAAAGAGTCCAATTCTTCGTCCAAGTCAACATCGTCATCATCCTCAGGATTTTCAAGCATTTCTTCCGCAGCTCCGAAACTCAAACTCCTCCGAGTTACTTTTGGCATATCTTTGTCATTCTTACAAAACCTTGAGAATAATCTTAATTTTGAACTCGGCATTTTAACTTTAGATTTCCCACTAGGATTAAAACATTTGTCAGAAACTTCCTTTAGTTTAAGTTTCAATTGTTCATAAGAAGTCGGGCCTGGGCTGGGATTATCAGAAGTACTACTGCTCCGACCCCTTGCGGATTGCTGGGGCTTTAAGGGTAAGGGTGGAAGGCCAACGACACGGGTTGACCCAGCCCCTGCAGGGACTTGAATATGATTTCGATTAATTCTTTTGAGACAAGGACTACTCTCCCGACTCCGAAGGAGCTGTGGAATGTTGGTCCCAGTAGTAGTACCATTACCAGTACCTGTTGTAGAAGATACTGAAATATGATCTTGATCACAAGAGGGAGGAGGGTCCCTTCGACTCCGACTACTGCCCCGATTAGTATTCATGTCATGACTATGACTGTACGTTTCATTATAATGCCGGTCAACATTTTTCCTCCGAGTTAAGGACCCAAACAAACTCGTCTTTGTCGTCCCGGAATGTTCATCTTCAAGAGGAGCTGGTGCTGCTGTAAAATAATCATTGTTGGAATTGGAATGACCATAACTCTTGGGTTGAAATTCACTCAACCCTTTTCCTTTGGTCCAACCAAGACTCATTATACCAATAGATCGACTACTCCTATGATTTTGATAAGGGTTATAACTGGAATGTTCCAAGGGCTCTCCTGGCATACTCATTGTTCTTTCTTTTCGAAAACTTTTAAGATTTGATGGAGGGGGTGGAAGACCCGCCGTTTCAAAGGAACTTGGATTTGATTTTGGCAATGGTAATGGCGTTCTTCTTGGCACTGGTGGTCCTAATAAAAAATTTGGGGGTTGTTGTTGCTGAGATTGTAATGATTGATTAGGGGAGGGTGAGGGTGTTGGAAGTTTTTGTGGAGACCAACATCGTATTCTACCAGAATATGACATATGGCGACTTCGATGATCAGACGAAGCTAGAGAGTTTCCGCCACCACTCCCGCTTGAAATTGATGAGACGACCGTGAATTGTGGATTGTAATGAGCACTGTGTCCGTCTTCTTCGTTGATGGAGTCTTGGCGAAGTTTTCGTCTCAACCATGGCGAAATGCCTGTGAACCAAAGGCAAGAAAAATCCAAAGTTAACAAACGGATGTAATAGGAGGGGTTTTAAAAATTTGTTAGCTGCAGTGCAGTGCAACCAGCCTGGTTAAGCGACTAAGGACTAATTTCGTAGCTCGACGGATTACATGTTTGCATTTAGCAAGAAATGTTCGGGGTTCAATGCACCCCTTTGTGTACAAAGTTGAAAATGCCCAGGTATTCCGAATTTTTGCTACAGAAAATTAGTGTTCTGCCGAAAGTACTTTCAAACATCTGTACCCACACAGAACCCCCTGGGATCGCCACCACTGCACTTTGGTCATGTTTGATCGAAGATGTTACCCAAGTATGAAGTAAGTATACAAGTAAAGTGCAGTGGAAAAATGGTGAATGAATTTATTTTTTTTCAACTTTTTCGTAAGGTACTGGGTACACGTAATATGGTAAGAAAAAAAACTCACACGGCACATGGACATGTAATACTACTCCTGGTGGTTCATGTTCATGTAACAAGGATGATGTACCAGGCGGACTGTGACAACAATGAATGAAAAGTGAAGAAGAACACACGGGAAAAAAGAAGTCAAGTCGTCGTAAAGTGAATAATAAGTGAGAACCGAAGTCAAGCGAAACATGACTTGAATTTCTTTCAAAAAAAATTTTTTTTTGTCCTTATGTTCGATTCACATCCACACACAAAAATACATGTCAGTGTGTAGCACTTGACTGAATTTTACGCACAATGTGTCATGAGAGAGATCCGATTGTCTTTCACTGCAACTGCATACAAAATGTGTCTTAGAACTAAAACGAAATGTTCAAAAGAACCCGAGGTTTACTTTTTTCCCAATTTGAAAAATGTGTGGCCTCATGTTTTACCCATTCTTCAAAAAGTTTAAGTCCAAACCCTTAAATTAAAACGATCGAGTCTGGTTGACTATATACGTTCGGGACACGATAACCGTTTGCTAACGAGGAAATACAACAGGTCGATAATATTTACAAATCCAATTACCACTGCAAGAGTCAGACGGTGACTAACTACGGTAAATTTTAGAACTCTAATGATTGATCTGTTACAACATTAAAAATAAAAACTGTACAGAGACAACGCCTGTCTTATCATCTTAAACAGTAGAGCACAAACATGTGACATGACACCATTCAGTTTAATCACTCTTTAATTTCCGTTCACATGTGTCAAAGTTTATAATTTGAAGGTCAGTCTAATTAGAGATAAGAAAAAGTAAAGAAGTCTGGTTCTTCTGGTTAAAGTTGTTATGTTACAATAAGTTATCTTACAAGCACAACACGAATACATGTGCTGTCGCTTGCACTGCGAACTTCCATGTCTACCATGCATGAAAAAGCAAATGCAAAACAAAGATAGGACCCGAAAAGTTTTAATTGTGTTCCTGATTAAAATCAAATAACGGCTCGGGTTTGTTGTCGGTTAGTGAAAGTCCTGGTCTGTAAAATGTGGCGTTGCCTTTGTGGCTGCTTATTCCGTTAATTATATAGGCGTGCTTGAGAATACTACTGTAGTAAACCTCCATCCAAGTCACAGAATTTGGGAGTCCCGTCAATTTTTTTAAAAATGTCAGTAACCACTGATATACTCTGTTAATTTACAATTTCTAAGTTGGATTGTACTGGAAGCCTTTCGAGAAACGGTTCCTGAATATATGTAATGTTCCATGCAAAATTGGCACAATATAACCATAACTTTTTAAATTGTCTGCATGGCAAAACCGGTCCACTTAATCTGAGATAATAAGCCAGTGTTAAAAATTCAGACGAAAGAAACTCAAACTATGTACATAGTATTGCTATTCCCTCAAAATTTAAGGAGGTTCCCATTCATGTAAGATTAAGTTAACTAACAGGACAACAAAAACTCCCCGGACATTATCCATTTTGATTTCATCCACTTTATTATTATCTTCATTCATTCACACAGGAATATAATGAATACTTTCTCACGTCAAGCAGTTCCGTCCGCCTCTTGTACATTTTCATTTTCCCATAACTTTCAAGTTTTGTGTCTCATCATATCAACAAAGTCTCAAACTCATGTCTGATGTAATGTCATAATATGGGCTGGGATTTTGTTTGTTCTTTTGTGAAGTAGTAAAAGGCTTCAATTTTATTTTGGACATGAACAAATGCAGTTCACTTTTGGTTTTCCTTTCCTTTCCTGTGCAGTGACATCTCATAATTAAGACGATTGAAATTGCCCTCGTCATTTGTTCTGAACAAATGTCATCTCGTGGGATAAGAAATGGTAGACGTCAAATTGCACTATGCAGTGTAGAGTTTTATATTCTTTAGTTACAAGGAAACTCCTTTTCGTGCAAAATTTTAGTGAGGCTTCAATTTTATTGCAATAGCAATATTTATAAACCATGGATTTGCTTTTGACATGAAGAATGGTTCCCTTGTCAGTCGGAGGAAATGGAATCAGTCAAGCCACAAGTTTGTCTCAAGAAAAAATACTTGTAGTTCTTTACATGAGATTAAACATTCAAGTCAACTGTATTGTTGGGAAGAAGAATATATTTAAGTATTTGTTCGTAGTTGAAACCGTAGAACCGCACATTCATAATAATGCGTCCGTTCTTAGAAGTAAGTAGTCTACAATTGTGTGTTTTCCATTCATAAAATTATAGCTAGCTTGCGGAACTAGACTGAAGACGCCTAATATTCATACAAATACAAATGTAGCGCCGTGTCATTCATATTGAATTGCCTTGATGAATAAATAATGCGTGGATCTTCTTATACCGCACCGCTCTACGCGTTGTCCTTAGTGAAGATTTATGTGGACGGGATGTCTTTAAAATTTAGTGTCGCTTAGTGTGGAGGGTTGGCGAAAGTTGGAAGTGAAAATTCTCTGCTCATGGCTAAATGAAATATACTTGCATTTGTCGCATTATGACATTGCAGGTTTAACGCCAGAATCATTGAAATTCAAATTATTTGACAAGGTTTTCTAGGCTTCATTTTCCAAGTGCAATTTTTTGAATAAGGGCTACACCGTTATATTATAGATATACTATGAATACTCTACCGTATTTGCCAGTATTCGTGCTTTCTACGATCTGTGATTAGCACATTTTCTTCAATCGATACTTTAAATGCTCTTGGACTCTCAATATTTAAAAATTGTATGCGCATTATGTTCAAGGCTTAATTAATTTAATTACTTAATGAAAGTTTCACCATATATTTACATGCAAATTGATGGCTCTTTCATTGTTGCATATCCGGCTTATTTGATTAGGAATGTCGGAAATGAGCCAGCTAATAATTCCTGATGTTTTATGGCACGACCCTCATCGTAAACCGAAGTTTTGGTACATTGAAGCAAGTTCATACTCAGAAAGTCATCATTCTCAATGGAACAATTAAGAAAACAAGAAAGAATAGAAAACCATGATTCCCATGTATGATGTGCCCCCTACGAAGACAATGGTCAAAACCATGCAGAGATACAAGGTATTAAAAGTACACGCCTTGTGAATCTTTGTGAATAATTTGTATTTATTTATTTACACTCACAAGAGTGCTACCCTTCCATGCATTCTTTCGTACCCATAATTTAAAAAAAAGTAGGTGGACAATAACATAAATAAAAAAAAAGTAAGTTAGGCTGAGATAAAAAGTATTCAACATTTTGCATACATCTTCGTTGTACTGCCTGCAGGGAATCCACACTTGGCATTATCAACATTAATGGAATTTAATGGGAATGACGGTCACGGTCCATTATTCCATTTCCCTTCCTCTGGGCCGTCATCACAGACACAAATGAAGTCAGTTTAAAGTGTCAACTTTACAACGTCTCTAACAACAACAATGTATTACAAAAATTGTATCTACATAGAGTTTTCAGTTACAGTCACGACTGCCAAATTTTAACACGTTTATGTTGAAGTCTAACTCCAAGGGTATTTTCGAGCGAAGCCACAATTTCCATCCTCGAATATTTTATTAGCAAATCATATTCTACAATTCCATTTTTCCTAGGGAAGCTACCAAGACAGGTGAAGAAGCTACACATTAAACGACTACCTCGACATGTTTGTCTCAGAGATCGAACCCATTGATTTCACAATGTCAAAAGGGTCTGACTGTATACTCATTTTGATTTTAAAGACCTTTTTATTGGAAATTTTTTATTGTAATTGGTAAAATGCGTCTGAAGATTTTATTTTAACTCAACCTGAACTTTAAAAAGGTTTCAGCAATTATTTGAAGTGTATAGAAAGTTATCTTTTCCAAGAGCCGTATAGTTCTGAGAATAGAATAGAATATCGTGTCAGAGTGTCTGAAAATACAAGTGTACTGCAACACTTTACATCAAAAATGTGAAACAATGTTTATTAAACTCATGCTTCAGGCAGGAACAAAAAATGAGAGCAATAGTGAACATCCTTATTAAATACCACGCAGATAACGTTACGATCTACATTGTTGTACCGCCAAAAAAATTTGCACTAGATACAGACAGACAAACTGGAAGCAAAAAAATGAGTAATGATGCTGATGCTGACATAAAATCACACACTAAACTAATTGACTCAAATTAAGGTTTGGCTGGTCCATATTACATGTAAATTATTAGGATGCGTGCATGCATACAAACTCAAGCGGTTTCACAAGGGAGCGACGAGGGTTCATTTTTCACATTTGTTCACTAATAGGGTCCCACGATTGACCGCTAAAGTTTTTAAGCTGTGCAGATCCATGTAAATGAATATACTACCGGGTGGCTTGCCAAATAAAATTCTGGTACATATAAAAGACGTCAGAGAAAATTTGTCATTTAAAATCTGTGTCTGTCTTTTCTCACATCAGCTTTTCCTAATTTCTAAAAAGTTACAAGCTCATGCATGCATGCTGATGGTTATGTATGACACTCATCCTTTTTTCTGTACAGTTCTGTAGTCTTGGTCTTAAACAAATTTCTATGTGCGAAATTATGCACACAGTGTACATATATTCTCGGATGTTTACTTCAAAATTAGAAATGAGAGCAATCACGTCCGCCCATTCATTCCAACAGAGTCAACAAATTTTCCTCGAGGGTCTTTGCAATTTTTTTTTACTCAAAATGAGAAAAACACAAGACGGAATGAATGAATGCAAAATTTGGCAAAACTAATCTTCTGAATGGAAGCCTAGAGTGCCTGCCCATTCCACGTGGATGGTAAGTTAGTATGAGAACCAAACCAACCTGAATAATACTTCAATTAAGTGTTGAATCTGTACATGACTTTGCTTAAAGAAAAATTTTTCCTCGAAAAATCACGGGAGCCAAGCCAAAAGAAACGTGCTGTGCCGGCTTTTGAATTTACAATTTGCCGTAATTGCAAACTGTGCCTAATTTATTGCCTTTTCCAATGCTCTCATCAGGCTAGTTCCGACCGGTCAATGCAATGCGTGTTAAATCCAATGCATGGCCTACAGGCCCGGCTCATGCAGGCAGGCACGCAGTGTTTGTTTAATCAGCTATCTAATTTTCATCAAAGTCAAATTCAAAATTACTCTACTCATTTCAGAGTCGATGCTTGACGAAATTGAATGATTCATTTTGTATACATGTCGTAGGGTAATTTAAAATTTAAAACACATATCCCATCCTATCCTATTTCCCCCCGGAGAAACTCATCTCGTGTATTTAGAAACTCTGCCTACCTCCCGGTTGGCTGCTGGTTAGTCTCATCTCAACGGGTTAATAATATTTTTGTGCATATTTTATAACTACGTCCTAGGAAATTAATTTCGTATTCAACTCATCGTCCGTCAGTAATAACCGGCAGTAATTGTAAACACAGCAAGGGTACTGTATTGTGTGTCCTATGTGCCGTACTGGTAATGGTGTAATGGCATCGGCTTTCGCTTCCCATGTTTATTTAGACAGTGCACTGGGTTGGATGGATTTATGTTAAATAAACTACCATACATGTGTGCTTATGTGCATATATAATTCCAAAAATCTTTGTTGTAGTCTTGTATTCCAATCAAACAAATCATGATCAGAGGGCCATATTATAAGCATAGCCCCTGCCCCTGGCGGAGACATGCAGACTGCGTTCATATTTTGAGTCGAATCGAAGGCTCATTTAAAAAACTATTGTTTTTTTTTACATTGTGACCTGACCGCTGTGGCTACTTTAGTTGTGTGGTCCGTTCCAAGTAAATACGGTATTAACAAACCTCTCAATAAAAAAATGCACTTTCCTGGAAATAGAGTCGTGATAAGTGCTATATAATTGCGAAAAAGGTCGGCAAAATGCGGTACATATGATTACTCAAATTGTGTGGTCAAAATTACAAAAAAAGTCTGGACGATGAACCGCGTCAGTCGGCTGATGAATCCTTCATGTCTTTGAACTTTGAGTAAAAGTAATTTTCATTTTGGCAAAGCCAGAAGGAGCTAGGAGGCAGGCCAATTATGTGGCCATTCCGTAGTTCCACACACAAAACCTTACTTTATTCCTTTAAAATTAAATTAGTCATCCTTTTGGTTCCTTCGTGCCTTACCATTTACGATTACTCATTCATTTTCATTTCAAAGTGACTGAAACTCAAAGAGTGAAGGTTTTGCACCGAAGGCGTCTGGAGTTTAAATATTACAAATGTAGCTACGAGTATTACTGTCTACGACTACGACAATTACGAATGCGGGTCTCAACTTCACACAATTTCTTGACGAGCCAAAATTTGCACATATATTGTTGAAGGGGTTGAGTGACACTCTTACCCGTTTGCCTTCCTAAGATAATCTTGTGCATTCATTCATTTCCCCATGTCATTCCTCTGTGGTAGTACCTGCTTAGAAATTCCAATTTAGAATCCACGGCCGTACCGTACGTACGTACGGAGTGAACTTGCAAAACTTCAAAAAATCTAATTAGAAATTCAAATCGCAAGGTTGGTTTTAGCACAAAGAGCTCGGATTTATGACAATGGTAAGGTCTCTGAGGTTGAGATCGTGTCTTTGTGCGTGTACCATACGTGTACTTGTAATTAGACTGACTACCACAAGGAAACCACATAAATTGAAAATGGCAAATGGTAACTATACAATTTCACTATGACTTTCGGCTGATTTGACACGCATGTCAAATCTATTTCGAATTAATTCCTCAGTTGCTGACCGTGGCTTGGCTAAAAAAAATTAATTGAGCTGACTCAGCCAAGAGAATAGAGTGATTAAGAATGAGAACGCCAATCCAATCACACATCGACAAATGAGTGACAAATTTTATAAAACGTGCAAGAGCAAAGAGGTTGGGCGGCCAGCCTACTACATACAACTGAAATTGCAATGCAATTCAATACAATTTATGAAATGCCAATTCCTATGTTACAATCCCTCACCAATCACCGTCTTATTATCTCAAACTAAATTATTTATACGTGTACACGTACGCGTACATTGTAGTTAAAACAAGAGGAAGACTTCAGCACGATTGTCGAACTATTTAGTCCAACAATTGAAATTAAAATGCAACAATGCGAGTCCAATTATTTGTACGTACTCATGCTATTTAATTTTTTGATTGTGTGTAATGAAAGTACATGCAGCGTCAAATGGGAAAAGAAATACTTTTCCGGCACAGATTTGAAAATTGCAATTTGCAACACTACTGTTGCTACACTCATGAGTAATTTTCTCGGCGGATGTCACGTTCGTATGAAAACTAATTATTATTTTATTGGTACATAAAAATTCATTCGCATTTAAGGAAGATATACATTTTCGTGTGTACAAACCCCGGACTAAAAAATGTAGCTCTTCTTCGTTAATTTAACTTCATTTCTAAAATTTCGGTTGACTGAATCGGTGAATCACCCTGATATCTTATAGTGCCGATATCGGTACCCACGTGCTAAAGGGAAATTTCGTATGCAGTTCCATCCAGAATCAGGGGAATGATTTTCTCCAAGGTTTCCAGTTTTTCATTTCCACTGGACTGTAATAATACTCCTGAAGGGATGCACGGGCATGCATGCATGCAGACGCAATGGAAGAAAGGGTGGATGAATGAACTTAGAATGAAAAAGTTTGTGTTGGAGTAAAAATCTTGGAGGAAAAAAAGTTTTTGGAAACTACAAACTACTTTAGGAAGAAGAAGAAGACGAAGTAAAATGGAAAAGAAGGGGATGAAGGAATGAAGGATTGAGTTGAATGTGTGAAAGACACGGGAATGGATTCCATTCCATTTTCGGGGGTTTCGGTGTCGTACTTTTCAACTCTTGAGTTAAAAGACCTCCGAATTGGACCAAAGAAATGCCCTGCCCTGCAATGCAACTGCACTCCAAGACTGCAACAGAGAATGGAACCTCAAACTCATGAATGAACTTAGGTAACAGTCACAGTCACAGAGGCTTTCCAAAACTTTATCATTATTATTATTATATGTACATACGGAGACGGCCATTGCGGTGGAAGACGTTACACTTAGAAGATACTCGGACTCACAAGGGAAAGAGTCGAAAATTGTCGCACCCACAAAAATGACGGGATATATAAGAGTTACTCCATAGAATGTCTGGAAATTGGCTATCTTGATTTAATTGTCTGTGTCAATGGGGTCAACAGAATGATATATCAAGAGCGTCCTGTGTTAAAAGGGTCAAGGTCAAAAACTGGAACAATCTTAACTTTGTTTCCACAATTGCATCAAAATATTCTCCCTTGTCGTGGTGTCCATGAATGAGTACAAGATAGTAAACCTACCTAATCTCATCTTCAGGAATAGCTCTTGTTTCGGAAATTCTGTAGACCAGAATCATCTGTCCGTACGCACTCACACAGTCTTGAGAATTAGAGAAACAATCCCGGAAAAGTTTAACGGGTGTGGGTTTGGCGCTTTAAGTTTATTTTATGTATTCTTCTGGAGAGAGTTATCAAAATCCTGAAACTTTTGGTTGTTTCGTTGTGCGTGAGTGTTTCTTGGGTGAACGTCTTTGTCTGGCCATTACTATTCGCTATTCGTATTCTCGGCCTTTATTCAATATCAAGTTCAAACTTCGGTCGGACTTTCCAGGAAACAACCAGGTTTCGTTGTTGAAAGGATACAAATAGATACAATCGAATCTCAGGCGTCTATTGATTAGGAAATTAAAATTGCGTGCTCGTCTATTGTTATTGGTTGCAGTGATGCAGTGCAGGACGCATGGTGGGTGCACTAACGTATACCACCATCGTTGTTTCAATCCATACCAAATTACTAGTGTAAATAAGGTGGTGTTCGATTGAGAGCTTGTCAATTTCAGAAAACAGTCCTTAACAAAAATTTTGACTTAAGTTAGATTCGTTGCCAAATAAAATTTAACATATTATTTCATATCATCGCATTCATATTCGAGAAAGAATCGTCCAATCAATACATTCCGAAAATGAAACCAAACTTACTTCTTCCACGCGTGCGCCTCTTGACCTCACTGGGTGTAGAGGGAGCTGATGGTGGGAAGAACACACGGTCACTGACACAGTCACTCCCGGCCACACTGACCCCATCTAAATCCTCCAGTCTGAGTGGGGATAAACTAAGGAGTTGTGGCCCAGCATCATATTCCTGGTGAATAGTTTTTACCCCAAACCACTTCATATTTTCACCGTTGTGATTGCTTCCACTACTGCTACCACAAATTGCTGTTGGAATCCTTGAAGAACACAAAATCGTCCCAGTACCTCCACCTGAAGAATAAATGAAAAATATTTCCTGAGTTCACTTCACAAATTCACAAATCAAGGTGTTGTTGCATAAAAATTCTTCAACATTCACAGAATTATGCATTATTTATTTAAAATAGATTTCTCAGGAAATAAGTGGTACGGCGAGACATAGTAATGGCAATGGCCAAAATCCGGAACCAAAAGGGTCCATTTAAAATATCGATATTGCTCTATTCTTGTTCTGGGCAGTAAATCGTAGTAGTGGTAGTAGTAGTAAGCCTTCTTGAGCCCAAAACCTACCTGAGACTGACTCGAAACATGTCCAGAACCAAGCATATCTGTTGGGGTTTTCTTACAGGTAAAATCTTAAGAAGTTAATAAGAAGTGGAAAGGATATAATAAAAAATAAGGTTTTGTACAGGTAAGTTTTGGTGTGTACCCCAAACCAGCAACCCCCACAGTGTTCGAGTCCTGAATACATTTAAGAATCCCCATTGTTGCACCTGTTCCCTTATTAGTTTCTTCTTACCTGGTGAAGATTTCAAACTCACATTGGATTGAATTTTGGAGTGCAACAATGCATTGCGCTCCCTTTCCTTTCCAACTACCCTAAGCTAAAACCCAACCTGGCATTATTTCTCACAGTCTACCTTCCGAAACATCTTCAGGATCCATCCTTTCTATAATATAATATGTCACTGAAATCAAAACAAATCAGGCCAAAAAATCAAGTCGAATTTGTTTTCAACATACAAAATTATCAAAAAGTCTCAGTGCCGCTTCAGGACTTGGATTAGCTAAAATTGTCATCAATTAACCAACTGATCTTACGCGATCTGGTTGCACCGAGAATTCCATCTTCCCATTGCTACCCGATTCACCTGAATGAATCCCGCGACATATACTTTACACCTGGAAAATGACAGCCCTGTATTTTTTTAAAGAAAGGTGCTATCCTGAACACCATAGTGAGTTCAGTGCATTATGTGTAGCAACATCAAGGAACAGTTTTTTTATTTACCTGTTGGTCTGGACTACGAAATGCGTACCTATCTCTTTATTCTATCTATTAATTGTTTCCTTATCTTTTCCCGCCGACTAGCTGTGCTGTGCTGTTACGTAATAAGGATAGTATTTTTTTTCTTGGATGAACAATCCTACCACTAATTATGAATGTAAATTACTGGATGACTATCTTCGGGATTGTTATTATGAATGTTGGGAAAATCACACGCGTGCGTGCGATACAGGTCCGATTTGGCTGCTCAGCTAAACAGTAGACAATAGACAGCCATACACATAATATGCGTTTGTGTGCTTACTTATCGAGCAACTTCCGAAGATGCAAAAGTTGGCAAATGTGATAAACCGTTACTTCCTTTGAAATTGAAAGGATTTTCGTCAACGCGGAATTAATCAGGGAAAGTAATTACGGTGTGGTGTAAGTTCTTCCGTATCTCATTATGATTGACAAACAGTTAAGAAAGGTTATTGCGTACGGCGTATTTCGACATGTTATTCTGCGGAGGACTCCGTCAATTTTGACGAGTCTGGTGAAGAACGCTTCCTTATGATTCCTTTGATAAGCAAACGAGCAAAACCACCAAACTAGCTGTGAAACCAATACGGTTGAGCTAAATAGCCTTTTGCAGGCCTCTGTCGATTTCCTAGGTCTTCACCGAATGACAATAAACGGAAAACTGTAATTCATTCCGATTTTGACTGACCCGTCTCTACTAATTGTAAGAATGCCCATATTTACAAGAGTATTTTTATACCGAGCCTGTACACATAGTTATAGTTCTATATTTTCTCGTGTTTATGATGAACTTGACAAGAAAATTAACTTTTTTCTCGTTCTATTCCATAAAATCCTGAAATTAAGAAAGTTTGTCCTTCATCTTTCTTCCTCCTTTAATAGAAATGTAAGTTTGACGAAGGAGGATGAACTGAACTGTCTTGAAATTACAGATGGGTTGAAGTGAATCAGAGGGAAGAAAAGTGGGTAAGAAAAGTCATCACATTCATCTCGAGAGCACTATGTAGTACTTCTGTGTTGTGTACCCAAATCCGGTTCCAGACTACTTGACTTTCTCAGATGAAATGTATCAAGAGCTAGAGCACCAGATGCACTCTAGAAAACGACAACCAACTGAGATTTGGGTAATTTTGGAGGGAAACACGTTACACCTCCTGACTTCCTTACATTATTTATCAAGAAAGACCAGGGGTTCAAAAGGAAACTACGATGAAGGGAGAACTTTGAGAGTTATCGAAGAAATTCGTCTCAGTCACAAGGAGACATCCATTCATGTAAAATTTGGCCAAATCAACTCAAAAACCAAGTGATAAGTTCTCACTTTTGCATGAGATGTTGTTTCCTTGTCAAATGTCCATGGTTGACGTTCTGATTCTGTAATTCAAGTGTGACAGAGTCATACCTAAAGATATACATTTCAAACATGACAGGAGTTTTGCTTTTAATTACAGATTCGCTATATTTCTATTCCCTTGAGAAATATCACTGGAATAAGTATGCAGCTCCCCCACCCTTCAATTAATTTTAGCCCCATCTTAGCTACTTGGCTAGTTACAACATTTGGTTAGACAGGAAATTCATCTTGTAATGTAATTAACGTAAATTCTAGGCGATTTGCACGGAATAGTATCTTTCTTGTTAGAATTATTTTAAAAATGAAGTCAGTGGCTTCGCTACCATAACGGAAATTGAAATCCTCGCTCACGGCTCCTGGGTGGTACGCTGTGTACTGTCCCCAAAAATCTTAACCCGGCTATTTAGGAAATACAGGTAGTAAATAAGTACATAACTAGGTGTGGTTAGTAAAAAATGAAACCAGAGTTTCGAAATAAAATATAACAATGGGTTGACGAAACTAAACTAGGTAAACCATAACGTTTGTGGTTTATCCGTCATCATCCCATCCCAGTACCCACACACACACACACTAGTAATCATCTGTCATTTAAACTTGTCGAAGACATACTCCAACAAGAAATAGACAATCGACGATTTCCGAACGCCATTAAACTATTTAGTAAAAATCCCTTGATCTCTAGAAAGGAAAATTGACAATGGTAACCAAAATTTTTTTTATCCTGTTTTTATTTATTATTACGAAGTAATTTGTGGTTTGCGGTGAATATTTTACAACTACCGTGTCTACAGTTTTTGACAAGACATGTGTAGGGTTGTTCATAACATTTTACTAACTCCTGCAGGATATACCGGTCTAAAAGGTTAAGAACCACCCTGTTTGTATGTGTTTGTCTGCACGATATTATTGACAAGGAAAGGGGAACACTAATGGAGCATAGCTAAATTGCCGTGCTAATCCTGACCTTCCCACGCTTCGATTTCTAATTTTGCTACGCTGCACTCAATCTGATTGTAATTGAGCTTGTCATTGAATTATTGAACCTCAGGAGTGTTCGTAGTTTGTGGGAAATGACATTGGATGTTTATTAACGTAGACATGATACGCATACATTTCGTAAACGAAGCGAGCCACATGAAGTGACTAAGGTCTTGGAAATTAGTTCAAAGCTATGATTAAAACTATGCAACTAAACAAGGACTATGATAGTACTGATAGATTTTCCTTTAAAATTTATCGTACCATCAAAATAACAAGCCGTACATGTCAAATTTTCATCTCCACATCCAAATCATGATATGACCTTACCTCACCTCGTTTCCAATTTTCTGATTTAATCATAAAAATAATTTTACACTTAAAGTCCTTTATCAAGCTCAAGCAAAGCTAAGGCTTCCAAATTTCTGCTACATTTATATAGAGTTTAATGACGAGACTTCTGTAGCACTGAAAACCACCTTTAAAGATGGTTAATTAATTCGCATGAGAGTAAAGGATCAACACCAGAGTATTCGTCGTAGCAGTCAGCCGGAAGCCCTTGCCGACACGCTGTGATAAATGATGGACCAGTCTGTTAGTCTGAGGAAGCACAGTAAATATTCTGATGTCACTATTATTCTTGACTTCAATTTGGCGTGTTTCCCTTGACCGCCATCCTATTTAGAGTCTAATAGCTTCTATTTGATTTATTTTGCTGAATTGTTGACTGCTATTAGAAACAGTTTACACAAAAATCGCTGTGTTAATGAGTAACGCCAAGGTCGTACTAATTAGAACTACAAATCATTAAGAATAAAAAGCCTAAAATTATATACTTTACTCTCCACCAAAAATCCGTACATCTCATTCCTACATTACGATCTTGTAAACACCAATCTCATGCAATATAATTATTATTGTTAAATAAAAATGAGGTGCGGTAGGTGGGATTCGGCATGTCCACTCTAAGAAACACTCAGCATTTTGTATTGAAATGAAATGACAGAGTAGAGGTAATTAAACAGAGGTATGAAGATTTAAGACTGGTCGAGGTGTGTATGTACTGAATTTAAATTGTCTAGAGTCTACACTCTGCACGAGATGAGAATAATACATACATGTACAATTATGCCAGGCTAGACCAGACCGACTTTAAAAAATAAATCATCTGTAAATAGACAAAAAAGATGTGGTGGTGGATCCAACCTTGAGATTGTCAATATTAATAATAAATCTCCCTACATGCATGAGTGGGTATCTAACTCAAACAAAAACCAACAGAATCATCAACCTACAAAAGGGAACTGAACTAATGATACAGGAAGATAAAGATATATATAGGGAGCTGTCAATCAATCTCATGGTTAAAATTCTACTACACTGTACTTCTTAAACCACAAACCCCATAAATAAAATCTACAATCTAAATCGAATGATGATGATGATCACTCTTCCGCCGTGGTGTGTAAATTCATCATAAATGGATTTGACATACTCCAGACACCATTCCAAAAATAATACTAGGAAGGAATGCTTTCAATTTGATTGATTTTGGATTACTAACATAATATTTCTGTCTATATGTTGCAGTCCACTTCAAAACATCAAAATTTTCAATATCCACAATTCATCACTATTCGCCATAGTGTATCACCTAGCAAAATTAACAGACTTAGAAATGGGTCCACTCGCCCCACACAAAATTTGAATATTTGTGCTTTCTTTTCGCTTTCTTTTCTGTATTAATGGGCGGATACTCCCAAATCTGAATACCTCGGATATGGTGACTCGGCCTTTATCGACCACAGCTGTAGAACTCTCTACGTATTCATAAGGGATAACACGAAAAATCTAGAAATGGCCACAACACATGTATTTATTTATAGGATCCATCCCCATCCCACTTATCATGTCACAGACTCATTTCAATTCCATTTCCAAGTCAGTCAAGGTGGTATTTTAGTATTTCATTAGGATTCCCGAGGATCTTGGGTTGAGATTACTTAATGGGTTTTCACTCCATGATGATTTCGATTTCGACATTGATTTTTATATCATCTACCCTTTACCTTCACCTATTTTTTCTTTACTTTGTGTGAGTCTCAAAAACTGGGCGTTGGATATTAGTACATTGGGTGGTTCAAGATTACATTTACGTGTACATATAGTAAATAAATAAGAAGAAGGATGACGAAGGAGTTTTTGGGATCGAGATTCAACATATCATCCGCCGCGTCGGCACTCCACCGACATTTACATTATTTTTAATTCCAAATGTCATCAGCAACACTCAGTATCTACGATCTCCAGAGTTGGCCGACCTAAGTAATGTTTTTAATAGGTTGGTTGAATGTTTTATTTCATAGGCATATTTTAAACCCCATCCAGACATTTTTATTGCCCTAACGGAAAAGAAATTTAATTTAAATAAAATTGAATTTGTGTAAAATTTGCATAATTTATGTGATCAACTTTCACTAAACAATTTTTAGTAAACCTAAAGGTATTTTTTTTAAAGAAGTGTCTCTGTCTATCTTGGATTATTAAAAAGTGAATTTTCTCAATTTCAATAATCTTTGTTTTCGTCTATTATTTGAGATCCTCTCGGTGAAAGTTGAGAAAGTTCCCATTGAACGTTGAATTTAAAAAACGGTATTTCTATTTTTGTGTCCCCAAACTAATAACAAAATATTGACGAAAAGGCTGAGAATCCTTTTGGGATCATTATATTTTTAACCCTTCTATTATCCAAATCTATTTTTCCAACTCTCTATACAACTTTCACCGCCTGATAAGCCTACACATGGTTGGATTCCATTGATATTGATACGATAGAAACTGATATTATTATGTAACCAGGGCTTCATAGGAAGAATAAATCCACAGTGGCATCCATGCAATGTATCATCTAACAAGTAGGCTAGAAAAATGTTGCGTTGAGGCTGGTGAGGGGTACACTAGAGTCTTGGACTTGTTTTGTCTGTGAGATGAGTCGAGGTTCAGACAATCCAATCTAATCACCCGTCATCGAACGATTTGATTTATTTTGTAGAACGAGACCTTCCTTGGGATACTTCCTTGAAGAAGTCCTACATTACGTATACGTTCGTACCCTATATAATACTGCCTTCACATTATTACATAAATATTTCTGACTACATAGATTGTGGACCGGTCCAATGGGCACGCCACGCATATATCAATTTCAGAAAGAACAATATGTATAATGTTACAAAAGGTGCCTCACCCCTGGCATAACTCTTCTCAAGTACCTCTTCAGATTGGATGATTGGAATTCTTGCTACTTTTTAATTTAAAAGGTTATCATATTTATTGTCTGCATCACCCGCTTTTGGAGAAGGTATTATAGAGTGTTGGGCTTAAATGGCATAAGCCACGTGCTACGCCCTAAACCAGCAAAAACAGTTGCGCAATTTCTGGCATCAAATTGTGGAAGTCAACGATTGAGATGAATTCTAAGTAAGAACCGATCAAAGAAAGGAAAAAAGATTGTGATGAAACAAAACGGTAATAACCCTTCGCTGCATTTCCATTAATGTAAGATAAATAACGTTGTAAATAATTCTCGTACAATAATAATGCATGACGACAAATTTAATAGTGGTAATGACAAAACACTGCCTCTCGCGTTGCATTGTTTTCAATTCTGTCGGTATAAATCTTTGGGCAGAAGAAAGATTCTAATTAAGTTGCGGCAGTGGCAACGGCAACGAACGGCGGTTGGACTTTAAACGTGATAAATTTTATACGAGCGAATACGCCCAGCACACTAACACAGCGGCATTTGGAGTTAGCAGTTAATTTAATGATTTTTTTACACATATTATGATGGTGTTGCTAACAACTCGTCACAGCAGTCGTCTGTGGCGGAAAATCTCTTTTTAATTTAAAGAAAGAGGTAGGGCCACCACGCCACACCAGGATTTGAGATAAAAGTGGATGGAGAGGATTCACACGAATACTTGTGAAACTGAGAAGCGGCACCACAAATGATCAAATGAAGTGAGTGATGAATTTTACGATGACAAAATTTTTTAACACCTGTTAGAGAGTAATGAACATGGACTTGCTATTTTTTAACAGTAAATGAACCCATCAAACTATATTACTTATGTCACAGTTAATTTGAAGAATCAGAAATACATGACTTTACCACAAGGTGACAAAATATTTTGAATAAATTGCCCAATTCAGCGATAAAATTGATTTTAAATCCTGCAACGCCTCCCCCAAATACATTGAGGCTTTTTTGCATCGCAATGCATTGAGCCGATCCATTTTGTTACATGGAGAATAAGTTTCGCTGTGAAGAAAATGTTCATACTAAATTTAAATTCATTGGATCGTCAGTAACATAAAATAAATGAGGAAACAGAGTGTTACTAACATTAACTCATGGCCAATTTGATTCAATTGTAATTGCAACATTACAAGCTTTAAAATGAAGCACAAATATTAGTTGAAGTCTTCAATTCAAAGTAATGTAGGGCCTTAGAGAGGAATATTCGTTTCATACGGCAAAAATGGTGTCAACAATGGAATGTAGTCCTAAAAATTATAATAAGTAAATAATTGCAGTGCAATTGTGCTCAAAACGAGCGGCCAACAGGACAGTAGGTACGGACTTTGTTAAGAGAAAATCATAGGACAAAAGAACCTTACCAGTTTTGGGGCCATGTTTCGCGTAGCTTGAACTTGTTCTGATTTTCTGATTTTAAGCATAATCTACATTCGGTGATTTTGAATTTGATATAAGCATTAAGAAATATCCATGCTATAAACTTGCAACATAAGTTGCTTCAACATACCTGCTTGTATGGTATCCCTCAACCTGATACGCGATTTCAAAAATCTGCAACATTTCGCCTGACGCAAGGGATTTTGGGGATATAAATCTTGGGCCCACAATTCGCCGAGAAAGTGGTAAGGCCGTTCAAACATCAGGCACAAGCAGCACCTAAACCTCAATCAAGTTTGGGTAGAAGGGTTATTACTTTTATTCCTGAATTTAATAATTCCTTGATTGACGGACGTGTTTCTGGTGCTCATGGAGAGAAACGAGGAGGAAAAAATCCAATAAGTTTGTCACGATTTATACTTTTTATGCTTTGTGGACTCTCTCCCGCCTCTAGTCACGTTCCACGTTTGTTTATTAGTTCATTCAAACAGAAGAAAACCCTAAGTAAAGAAGGACAATCCTGTTCAAAATCCGCATCCTATTGTTAAAGCTGAAATACACTTTTGCAGTCAGAAAAATATTGGGTGATACCTGAGTACGTAAACGTGAGAAAAGCACCTCTTTTACAGTTAAGCTATTATAAAATCATCAAAAATTGCAATTACGATGCGAGTGGGCTGCATTTTGAAAGTGGTCATATTTAATGTGAATTACCCTCACTACATAGCCGTATCTGTAGGACCGTTTAATTTTAAAACATTCACTCCCATCAAAATTTCACTGTAAATATATAGTGTCAACACTGATCTCAATTAGCAACAACATATAATTGTAAAAGACTTGAACCAAACTACGCTTCTCGGGCACGGTTCGTATTTTTTAATTAAGCCACTTTCTCCATCTTACTAACGGGGAAAGTTGCAGCTGTAAGAAGTGGCATCCATACAAGAGAAGGATTCACGATTAGTTTTACGACACAGGGAAGAAATTCACACGCTTAGAATTTTCTCTTTAAATTTAAAGCGTTTCCAACTAAAGGTTTTCTACGAAACATTTTTGGCTCCTCAACGTTTGTTGACATTTCTAAGAATAAATTTTCAAATTTAACTTTCGTAACTATTAGCGAGTCAGGAAATCCAGTTGTAATCGTAATTAAACCTGTGTTAGAAATACAGGCGAGTGATTCCACTTTGGGACAAGTTTTCCATTTCTTCCTCAAGAGATTCTAATCTTGCACTTGTAATTCAATTATTGCCAAATTGCAGCTTCTACAACCGCAAAATTTGCATGAACACAACGGTAAAGTGCAAACACGTGACCTGAATATACATACAAATACTGGCAACTACCAGCAGATACCTACGCATATTTTCTGACGTCAAATAATGTATAATTTCAACTTGAGTTGAAGGAAGTGCAGTAGTTCTCAGTTGGAGGACTACCAGTTTTTCAATCTAATTTGAATTCTTCCAAAAGAAAACAAGTACCTGTGCAGAAGTGACTTTTTACAATTATGTGTATATAAAATAAATTCTGTACGTACTATCTTGTTGAAATCCATTTAAAGAATTTGTCAGCATGACATGATGATTTGATTTGATGACCGCGGATGTGCTCTTCTAAAGTATTTAGCAACTATTTAACAACTGATGAAAGGAAAAGACTTTCACACTTGTCTCGTTTCTTGTACAAATCAACAAACCAAAAAATTTCCTCAAAACAAATTTTGTGCACGCAAACGTGCAAATTGCCATTCTATCAATAAAGCAATAATACACACACTTTGTAATAATATCAATGCTATTGTAAACTTATGT
>JAQGCB010000445.1:0-22338 GCA_034698835.1 Protaphorura tricampata
CTTTCATTTTATAGTTTCTCGCGCTAGGTGAGAATTTGGAGAGTTTGGACTACTCTGATATCAAAAAAGGAGAGTTGACCTGTGACTTCCAATTCAAATGACTTTGGAACCATTTTACGTCAAATAAGTAGATCGTACTTTGTAGATTTTCCTTTCAAAATCTCAAGCTGTTCTCTGTATAACCTTTGTGTGCAATAAAATGTGTACTCCTTTGTCGGTTTTGAGGAAGACGTTATCTCTCAAAATGTCATTTTCAAAAGATTCCAGAAAATAACCACTACGTTCGATGTACAAACATATTTTTAGTGATGCCAAAATTTGCAAAGATTTGTCGGGCGTGTGGTTGGCAGATACGGACAGTTATACCTTCAAACATTAGTAGGGGGAACTAAGATTCCAAACCTGTAGAGAATGTGTAAAAAGGCTAATTAAATAACACTGCACAATTGGCACGGAAATGACCTTCTGTTCGAATTGGCTGGATTTTGGATATGCCCCAAACCGAGCATTCAAGCCACCTCCATGTCCTTCTGTGTATTAACATCTCCGAAACGGTGATAAGTTTCGCGATGGCTCCTTCACAAAAGTTGTTCAGAAGATAAATGGCTACAACATGTGCAAAATCCAGCCAAGTCGAATAGAAAGGACTTTTCCGTGCCCATTGTGCAGTGTTCCTTAAGCGAAATTAAGAATAAGCCTGTTTTATACAAGCAGTAAGTCGTATGGAACAGGTAACCTAAATATCAGAAATTCCAATTAATTTAATGGGAAACAAACAAAAATATGAAGCCAGCTCTGACATAATAATGGAATGACATTTACATACATTCCCCGAAAAAACTTTAATTTCTTGATGTACAAATTTCCGATATAAAACATTAACCATTTTGTGAAGTCAAACAATCAGCATAAAGGTTTCATAAAGTACTAGAATTTAGGTCGCGATGAACTGGTTAACTATTTTTATTGACGTAATGATTACGCCGGACCGGGTTTAGACCCACTCGACCATACACTACGTGAGAATATGGTCGTTTAAGTCGCCAGTTAATACCCGAGTGTAATTCGTTTTAGACTGTCTAGGCAGTAATTAAGCTAATAAAGTGAGAATCATTTCAGGGTTTTCTAGTCATTAATCCAGTTGAGATCTGAAACTATACCAATTTCAAAGGATACAAGTGATAAGTGATTTCGATTAGTCAATCATAATTCAGCAATCCATAACCGAAATTATTGACAAGATGTCTGACTTGGTCATAGATTTCGAGACTATTGACGATTCCGTTGAAGCGATCCTGTTGGACGCTGGAAAGTACGCAATTAGAATCGTAACTTTAATTGGTTATTTTCCTGCCCATGTTTTAAAAAATAGAAAACTTGAAGTGAAATGGTTATCGTTATCTGGATTGAATCCATTCATTTTAATGTCAATCACTGCGCTTTATTTCTACAGTTTTGAACTTCAGAGAGATTCTTTCAAAACAATGTTGAATTTTGGAAGAACAGAATTTTATGCTCTCGTAGTAGTTGGTGAATTAATAACAACAGTCTCTGTCGTTTTTAAAATATGGGGAATATTTGACTTACGAAAATCCTTAGCATTTTGGAAAATGAATTGTGAGCTCTTGAGTCAGTTTGTCAAGTATGAAGTAGACCTTGAGGGAGAATATCGATATGTCTTTTCTGATATTAGAAGAAGAGCACGCAAGATCGCTTTGTTCAATGTACTCGTGTGTCTTTTGAGTTTTGTCCTCACCATTTCTGGCAACCAATCCATTTTCTTAGAATTAGTGAACCATGACGAACTTTCACTGGTGAAAAAGTTGGCGGCGATACTGGTTACGATTATCGGATATTTACAGGCTACAGTACATTACCAATTGCATGTTGGATTTTCGGCATGGATGTTATTTTACGTCCAAGTGTACACAGGTTGTTTCAAAATCTTGAAGCTTGAATTGGCCAAACTCTCCATAATGGGAATTTCAAAATATGGTCAAGCTTCCTGCAGAATCTCAGAAGTTGAGAGAAAATTATCAGATTGTATCTTTCTTTTCAAACAAGTACAGAATCAAATTCAGGAATTTAACAAGTTCTTTCAGAACAAACTCATTGTGAACACTCTGATTTGTATTCTCAACATTTTGTTCCATTCATTTTTTGCCATATCTTGGATTTTGAGGGGCAACTATTTCTATTTGTTCACGGTTTTACCAGCAATCTTTCTTTTTGGGATGGAGCTGCATCATTTAGGAACAGAAACGACTTTTCTGACTGTCGAAATGAGACAAGTTGTGGATGAATTAAATAAAGTATATGATTTGGAAATTAAAGACGCTTTGAAAGGACGGGTGAGTAAGTTGGGCTAAAATATTTTGAATTCTATGTCTGATTAATCATTAAATCATCATTACTTTACGCAGATTCAAATGTTGGCTATTAAAATAGCTCACAACCCTCCGGAAATCAGCCCAGGGAATTATTTCACCTTGAATCGTGGATTTGTGACAACCGTAATATCCTAAATAATATAACTACAATTCCCTACTTGCATTTTTGTACGTTTATGTATTTTTACACGTTAATATTTCAGGTGATGTCAGCGGTGACAACATATTTAGTTATTTTATTCCAATTTCGTAATGATGACATCAGAACGGATGAATTCAGTGTAGGAAATCTTCTCTGAAATATTTATTTTTGTTGTAATGAACAACTTTAAATTGACGAATTATCGGATCTGTCATGTCAGTGCCTAACTAACTCCGGCTAATTAATAGATCTGAAAAACTTCGCTAAAATAAAATTGTGTTTGAGTATCAATGGATATTATGATTAAAAACCAAAATGGTTTTGCCTAGTAAAGGCACATAGGAAATTAATGTACTAGAAACTTAGGGATCGAATGCATACAAAAGGCTGGTTACGTTACGTGAGTTCAGGGATAACGATTTTTCAGCGTCAACAACTCACAATTATCATTTTCCTAAATTATTCAAGCATTTGATACAATTTTAATCTTTCACTGGATCAAATCTCCAAATGGATTTTACTTAATTATATTTACCAATGGGTAGTACCTTCGGGTCTACATATACTAAAATATTTACCAATGATAAGTTATTATTTCCAATTCTTTCCGATTGACTAACAATATAGTTTGTAACCAGTTCGAGCTTGCCAGAGCAGTACCAGTATTACAAAATTAAATGGAATTATCGAATATCAGAGTGGAATATCAATTACAACTTTAAACTATCTAACCGTGAGAGCAAATCTGTCTTATAAGGTACAGTTTATTAACTATCTTATGTAAAAAAATGACAGACGTGCCCTCAAAAAAGAAGAGCGTCGAGGATATTGCTGAAGCTGTCCTTTTGGATGCTGGAAAGTATGCAATTGGCATAGTCATTTTTATTGGATATTTTCCAATCCATATTTTAAATAAATGTAAGCTCGAAGTGAAATGATTATCTTTATCAGGACTGACCCCTTTCATCTTAACAGTACTACATGCATTTTACTTCTTCATCTTCCTTGGAAATACCGAGATGTTCCAGATACGACATCAGTTTGGAAAAACAGAGTTTTATGCCTTACTGGTCATAGGACAGCTGATAGTCCTTGTATCTGTGACTTTCAAAATATGGGGAATTATTGACGTGAGAAAAACCTTAGGATTCTGGAAAATGACATGTAATCTTTTAAGCCAATTTTTAAACTATGACATGAAAATTCAAGGAGAATATCAGTACATATTTGCAAATATCAAAAGGAGAATTCGTAACGCAACTTTGTTCAGCACAGTTGTAGGCGTGTTCTATTTTTCCCTGATAATTATTACTAACCGAGCACCTTCTTCGGAGTTCAAAGACCATTCGGATTTGTCAACACTAGAGAAATTATTAATGGTTCTGATCGCAACTATTGGATTTTTGCTGGGCGCAATTTACTACCCACTACATGTCGGACTTTCTACTTGGATTTTATTTTTCGTGGAAGTGTACACGGGTTGTTTTAAAATACTCCAAATTGAATTATCAAAATGTAGTCAAGTCAAAAACCCAAAGGTCGACAGGCTCCCTGAAATTGGAACGAAAATAACAAATTGTATTTTACTAAATCAGATAAACGAGTTTAACAAGTTTTTTCAAAACAAACTCATTCTGATCACTCTGATTTGTATTCTCAACATATTATTCCACTCATTCTTCGTAATTTCCTGGATTTTGAGAGGAGAGATTTTATATTTTTTAACTGTTTCACCACCGATCTTTCTTTACGGAAGGGAACTTTACGCCTCATTTAGACTTTTGCCGTGCCGATTCCTTTCATTCGAATTTAACGTTGGTCTTATGGACAAATCAACAACAAACAAAGGAAAATTTTACCCCTAACTACGATTACAACCCATGTTAATTTTCAGAGGAAAGGAAAAGGAAAGGAAAGTCTAAAGGAGGCGTTACTCTTTTTACTCGAATTTAACCAAATTCCCAAAATATATTACTTGAGCGGAAATCAAAGCCAAATTGGCACTCCATTTCCTTGTGGTCCGACTGTTTTTTTCCTTGTAACCAAAGTAAGTCAGTCAGTTCCGCCTTCCCTGACAGAGGTGAACGAGAAATATCAGTCTTGTATCAAAGAAAATTATATCAAAAGCAATAATAATCTGTCTTCAAAAACTAATTATCTCGCTCAATTAAATTTTTAGTGGCAATGCCAATCACTCATATTTTGGCATCAGCGGCAAATGCTGAGAACCCTACTCCTGGGACTTCGGAAGATTCAAACCCTCAAGCAGTAGTAAGACATTCAAAAATGTAATGAAACCGATGCATTATTAGTACACCTATCTCTCAATTATCTCTAAAAATCCAATAGAATTCTGGTGAAATTCGGAAAACTCAACCAGTATTGATTGATACTGATGGAGGAACAGATGACGCCTGGGCTCTTTTCATGGCTTTACAAGCTCATAAGGAAAGAAGTGTTCCTTTCAAAATCGAGGCTATCACTTGCGTTCATGGAAATTCGACCGTGGATAATGCGGCTGTGAATGTTACACGGGTCTTAAAAACTGCAAATATCTCTAATGTATGAAAAAATACAAACTCCAATTTTCTCGCATCTCGTTAGTACATTACATTTTTACATGTCTGTGAATTTTTTAGATTGGGATATACCGCGGTGCAGAAACAGCATTGGTCAAACCATTTGAACAAGATGAACCCTTGTATAATGGAAAAGATGGATTTGGAGATGTTGATTTGCCTCCATTGAAGCCAAGAATTGAAACTGAGCACGCAGTCACAGCAATCATAGAACTTGCCGAACTTCACAGGGGTAAAAAAATCTTTGGCTTTTCTATAGCCTTCAAATTCTGATGAAGGATTTATTTATAGGGAATTTAATCATTTTGGCTTTGGGGCCACTCACAAACTTGGCCATGGCGGTGAGGTTGGAACCACAAATTCGTAATCTTGTGAAAGAAATCTACGTGCTCGGAGGGAATGTGGAAGGCAAGTGTCAATTTGTAGTTTTATTTGTATTAATTTTAGAGCTGCAAAGTTATTAGTTAATTGTTTCGGGCTATTGTGAAGACGAAGACAGTGAAATTAACCCGGGCTAATAATATAATCTTTATCGCACAAGCATATCACATCTATCTGTCTAGTTTAGTTCTAGTCGTCTAAACCGAGTTCAAGATGTAACGTGTTATGTACATAGTCTGACCGATGTTCACCATAACAAATAATTAGGCGAGCGTTGACTAACGGGCTGACCGATTCACTAAATAATAATGAAATGAATATTTTATTTTCCATTTAAGGCGTTGGGAATGCGACCGTTTGCGCTGAATTCAACTTCGTCTCTGATGCGGAAGCCGCTCATGTTGTACTGTCAACTTTTACGTGTCCAATTAATATTGTTCCATGGGAAACATGCCTAAAATTTGGAACATCCTCTTATGTAATTTGGATTCAGTGATTATTATGAATGAGTTTTCATCCGTGAAATAGTTATGCATATTTATGTTTCTTATTCTGTTCAAGTCGTGGCGCATGAACAAGTTGGGAGGAATGAAAACAGACGAAATGGCATTGTTGAATCAAATTGAGGGAAAAATACTGGATCGTTACCGCGATGGTTGGCTAGCCAGTGATGCAGTTTGTGCTGCTGTTCTCATTGAACCACGGGTAAATCGAACAATTTCTAAACTTTTGAAATTTTCTGAGATAGAAGCAGAACTTGACTTTAGTTTTTTGAACTATTTATCAGCTTGTTACCCGCAAGGTAAGCTACCATTGTACGATTGAATTACAAGGATCACACTCAAGAGGCATGATGATTGTAAATCGAAACTACCGTCTTCAAAAAGCGTCAAATGTGACGATTATTTCGGAAGTGGATTTACCACTCTATGAAAGAATGCTGATTTGGGCTGCCGGTGGAGATTACTACAAAGCTATCTGACTCTGACAACCCCTCATTCAATATTTCGTCGAAAGTCTCGTATTTCGATTCACGTTATAATTTACTTATGTTACACTGCCGACAACTTTCAGTTCGTATTCCAATCGTTATCCTAGTTATCCTTTCAAACTTCCTCTGAGGACATGGTAATGAGGTGATGAAAAACCCAAAGATTCTCATTAAGTAATAAAATTTTTGACGTCTGTATTTCTAATGTTAAATTCATTGGTAATAAGTAAATCTGTAAATCCAAGCGTGTCAGGTGTTAGATTTATCGATTTCATAGTTTTTTTTTCATTTTATTCATCAATATCATCATTTAATAATGATTTTGCTTTGATTTGAGTAAGAACAACGATCTAATAAACATATTACTCAAGAAAATCTAATGTATTTGATATCCAGCACCAACAAATTACTTACAATTTAGAAACAACGTCCTCGACAAAGTAAATTTTGAACAACGTATTATGTCTACTTCTCCCAACTACAACAAGTAACAATTGAGTCTTGACTGTCTTGATTTCGTACGGAATATTGCGAGACCCGAAGGTAGGTTAACTAGCAGAGACGTGCTTCTGGACGAGTAGTTTAATAATTTAAAGTGCAGTTCCTCCAGAAAATGTTATATTAGCGAGGAATTACGACTTGAAAGGTTAGCATGATGATAACCTAACGTTGGTTCATGGATCAGGACTGAATAGGGCTCTCAACGAGACGAGATAGCATCATGTCATCTCATCTCAAAACATCGTGGAGACGGCACTTAACGAGACCATGCTTTCAAATGGGCCTTCTCGCTGAGGGTCCTAGAACTGAGAGATTCCATAGATTTCTCAAAAAATCTAAATATATTGCTCTTCTGGAATGAAAATGTAATATGGTAACGGAGGTATTGGAGAAATGAACAATTTCCACCCCAATAATACGACATTAAGTTGGAATGTGAGCGAACTAGGAACACTAAAGTAAGTTACTACTACAATGACTAGGCTGGGTTCTATTAAAAACAGCTAGCTTCCTGGAATTAAATATGACTATATGACTCAATTTCTACAGCGAATTTTGAGATTGAGATTCTGATTCTGATCTATCATTTACTTTTACAAATTGTTGTAAAAGTTCTGGAAGTGATGCAATTTGATCGCTTTCCGTAACATTTTGTTTATCACCAGAAGTCGTCGACAATGAAGCCGGGTTAGAAGAATTAAATAATGTCTTATCTTGTGTATCACCGGCAGCTTGGTTTCCCGACGATGATCCAATGTCAGCTTCCTTTTGCCCGGTCGTATTTATATCTGAAGTAGCACCACCGTTACTGTTTACAGAATTTTGTCGCTCTTCCATCATTACTCTTCTTACTTCACGATTTGATTGCAGAAGTTCAAGAAGTTCTTCATGAATTCCAGCATTACGAGATTCTAAATTATCCAAAGCTCCTTGGAGTTGATCCAACGCAGAATTTAGAGATGAAAATTCTGTAATCAGAAAGTGCGAGGTTAATAAAAATACAAGCAAGAACCAACCTCTTGACAAAAAAAATTAACTTTGAATGGTATATCAAAAATATCTCATTTCTAAAAAATGTCCTGTCCACTAACTAACTAACCTGCACCCCCAAATTCCAAATCCTCTAATTCATCTTCATTCACAAGAAATTCATCATCTTCGACGGGATGGTCGTTCCCCGTAGGGTCATTGTCCATTTTGTCTTTGTCCTCGTAATTGTTAACTTTCTCTAGCATTCTTTCTGGTCCTCTGAAAATTATCAACAAAATTACATTGATTGAATGTTATAATTAGTTCAGAAATTTACCCAGTCAGCTCTTCATTAGAAAATCAACAATGCTTTTAATTTTTAACTCACTGTCACCAGTAAAGATTCCCCAAGTATGACCAGTAATTTACACCAAATAATTAACTAAACTGTAATCACTAATTAAAATTATAAAAATCCGTCTGTCTGTCTGGAGTACAGTAAGGAACCGCCCTTATTAAAATTCCTTCAATAACATCGGAGAAAAATTACAACTAATTTTTCTATTTGAACAATTTTTTTGAATTGACTAAATTTTGGTTCAATTTGTGGCACATGGGTTGTGACGCACCTCGTGCGTCGTTCAAAAAACGTCCGCTCCTATTTTTTTTAACCCAACGCTTTTTGGCCCAACCGGCGTGCCTTTCTCTCCGTCAGCCAGCCAGAGCCAGATTTCCCAAGCTTCATTCCCATTTCTCGCGTCATTTCAGAAGGTTGAGTTTTTGAGTCCGTTGCGTTTCGTTTCGTTCGTTCAAGTGAGAAAATTTTCCATAGCCATAAAATTAAAATTCTTCTGAAAATTTTGAATTAAGCTTCATCTCCAACAACTTCTTCATTATATCCAGGTGAGTTACACTTTTTTAATTAATAGTAGTGGTAGTGGTCATTTTTTGTGCGTACTACGTACCCGGATTTTATAAGATGGGAATTCGCCATGCCGCTTGGCTTGTACGTACCGCGTGGTGCGTGGTTGATGGACAAGGAATAAATAAAATGGCGGCTCAATAGTTAATAAGAATTTTTAGTGTGAGATAATTAATGGAAACACTTAAGAAACTACTAAGCTTTGAACAGATTATGGGAATTTTTTTAGCGAAAGTTCAAATTTCATTGTGTACTTTTTCAAAATTACGTTTGGTTACGTACGTCGTTCACAAGTCACGAAATGTCAATGTCGCCGCTCGCGCGCTCGCCTCGTCCTCTATTAGAAAATTAATAATGTAAATGTAAGTTTGTTCTGTTGGATTTGACTGACTCGAGTTTGCATATTATGTTTGTTCCAGGTAAAACCATTCTTCTGCACAACTTTTATATCAGTCATGATCATGAGTCAAAAGTCCAAACTTTCACAACCTGAACCTCTAGGAGGGAAAACGCGTGGCCATCGAACGCTACTACACCTCCAAGACATCCCCGTTCTGTGGATTGAGTTTCCATCCTGAGTTCTTTGATTTGATTCGGTCTGTCAATCCTGGACACTGCGTCTTTAGGCACAAGGACCCAAGCATTCAATACAAGAGAAACCACAACCGGTGAACTGACCGCCTTGACCTCTCTTCTCCCCAACTACGTAAGTCTTGAGTTGCCTAAGTCTAAAGTCTGATTTTTAATGAAATTATAGCGTTAAGGTTAAGGTCACGTGTAGGGCCGTTGGACTGGTTGGACTTGTAGTTGTATTGTATTATCAGTCAGTTTGGGGTTGAGAGGTTGAGACCAATTTTCAGTTGAATTGAATGATGTTATCAAAATGCAAACAAAACTGAAAATGACAATCACAATCTGAGATCTGATCAGAATAACAAGGGTCAGCAGAGTGCCGTCATTGGTCATGCCATGAGTCAGGGTGATGTGTTTTAACGATAGGGGGGAGGTGTCTGAATAGGTGTAATTAACGTTTTCTATTGACAAATTCAGTAATTCACAGTATTCATGTACAATGTACATGTTTAATGTTTGTTTTTCTCTTCATTTGGACGAGTACATTGATACATTGCAAAAGTATGTTCCTAGAACTGTTGACTAAATATTTGTTTTGTAACTTTGTCCACAACCAAATCAATATTTTGTGTTGTTCTTCATTGAGTAAATTGGGTTACGTTGTTTGCCCTTCTTTAAGTAGCGGACATTTCTTGTAGTTTATTCATTCAGTCAGACCTTCTATTTTCTATTCTTAAGTGTTCTCGCATTACGGACTCATTCACTCATTCCATATTTTTTTTCTTATACCGACAGGTTTTTTGAGGTTTCTGGGTTTTGAAAAGAAGAGATGGCGGATAATGACGACCTTTTAGACTACGAGGAAGAGGATCAGACCATTGTGACCGATGCGGATGGGATCCCAGCTGGGGACGCAGCTTTGAACAATAAGAAGGAAGTGAAGGGAAGTTATGTGTCCATCCACAGTTCTGGGTTCAGGGATTTCCTTTTGAAACCGGAAATTTTGAGGGCTATCATAGATTGCGGTTTTGAGCATCCATCCGAAGGTAAGGAAAATATTATTAGGGCTCTTTCTTACGTATACCTGGTTCAAATAAGTATTTCATGACTTTTTATTTTTAAATACATTTATTTACAGTCCAACATGAGTGCATTCCCCAAGCTGTTCTTGGAATTGATATTTTGTGTCAAGCGAAGTCCGGAATGGGAAAGACGGCTGTTTTTGTTTTGGCTACGCTTCAGCAATTAGAACCAGTTGATGGAAATGTTTCTGTCTTGGTCATGTGTCATACACGGGAGTTGGCTTTTCAGATTTCCAAAGAATATGAACGATTCTCAAAATATATGCCATCTGTAAAGGTAAACATAACATTGATTTAAATTCTTTCCTTCGTTTCTAATTATAAAATGATGATAACACTCTTGGTTCATTCGTGGTTTCCACCTGATTTCGTGAAGGCTTGCCTTTGTCTGATTTAGATTTTTATATTCACCAATTAATTCAAGAGGTGTGATGGCAGAAAAAAACTAATTTTGTTTCTGTTCTTTTGTATTTTAGAACGCAGTCTTCTTTGGAGGTCTGCCGATCGAGAAAGATGCTCAGGTTTTGAAAACAAATTGCCCACACATCGTGGTTGGAACTCCTGGGAGAATTCTGGCGTTGGTTCGCCAGAAGAAATTGTCTTTGAAAAATGTCAAGCAATTCATCTTGGATGAGTGCGACAGAATGCTTGAGGGTCTTGGTAAGAATAAGAATTACAAATTAATGAACTATCAAAATTCGTAGACCAATAATTTTAATTAACAATGTATATTTGTATTTTTGGTTTAGACATGCGCCGAGACGTACAAGAAATCTTCCGTAACACTCCGCATGAGAAACAAGTTATGATGTTTTCGGCAACATTGAGTAAGGAGATTCGACCAGTTTGCAAGAAATTCATGCAAGACGTAATAACAAAATTCTCCATTCAATTCATCAACTCGAGCCACCGATTCAATTCAACCATTTTGTCACAGTTTAACTATTTGCATTACTACTCCCATTCGTAATAATTTTAAAAGCAACATCTACATTATCCTTACCCATCTAGTAGTTGAGACTTTTCGTTAATTTGTTTTGTTCAATTCTCGCCAGCCGATGGAAGTTTACGTTGATGACGAAGCTAAACTGACACTTCATGGATTACAACAACATTATGTCAAGTTGAAGGAGAATGAAAAGAACAAGAAGCTCTTCGACCTCATTGATGCTTTGGAGTTCAATCAGGTTTGTGAATTTTTAATTAAAACGCAAGTAATATTCTGTTGTCCAATTCTTTCACTTCTCCCCACTGGTTCAGTTTAAAATTTTAATTTCCCCCCTCGATTAACTATGATGAGAAAACTTTTATTCATTCGTGGTTTCTACCAGAATTACCATGTTGGCCTTAATGCGTCTGAGTTTTAAATATCTTCTGAAGAAAGTCCAATAATATAATTGAGGGACATTCAACGTTAATATTTAAATATCTTCTCTTTTTTCAGGTTGTCATTTTTGTCAAGTCTGTTCAGCGGTGTATGGCTTTGGCTACTCTTTTGGTGGAACAAAATTTCCCTGCTATTGCAATTCATCGTGGAATGACACAAGAAGATCGTTTGGAGCGTTACAAGCAGTTCAAGGACTTCCAGAAAAGGATACTGGTCGCCACCAATTTATTTGGACGTGGAATGGATATTGAAAGAGTCAATATTGTATTCAACTACGATATGCCAGAAGATACGGACACTTATTTGCATCGAGTCGCTCGAGCCGGACGATTCGGAACAAAGGTGAGTTTGTTGTATTTGAAATCAAGATCGAAGATTTGAATCTTTTGAAAATCACCGAAGTCCACAATTACGGGTTGGAGGCTTTGATGATTTTTTAGCTTTTCAACATTTCCAATGATGATAACCAGATAGGGACATATGAAATTCTTGATTAAAAAAATTCTGAACTCTCTCTTTCTGATGGAAATAATCTACAAAGTCTAGCGGTATTGAATTTTTATGAATTTTAGTTCTTCATAAAGTTAAAATGTTTTTGTCTCTTTCGTTTTCAGTTGAAGGACGTTAAACCAGGATTGGACCGATTTCTTGTTGAATCAGCACACAATATTCAAAGCAAAGCGGTCTTGAAATTGTAATTATGTATTACCAGTAGGACCCATTACGTTCCACAATAAGATTTTAAAACTACTTTCGGAACTTGTAATTTGTTAATATTACGTCAAAATCCTGGTGTGATTTTTTATTTTGTAATTAACAATTCAGTTGATTAATTGTAAAGTAGGGTGAGAGAGACATTAGCTTGTTTTGTTGTATTACAGTTACAGTAGTAAACTAACGACAAAAAAAAATAAATTATCTATTTTTACCTTCAACACATTCTGGATTACAATTTGTAATTTTTTACTACGTTCAATTCTTACTACTATAGTTAATTATACTCACAAATCTAGTTTTTTCTTATCTGATTAGGTTTTCATATTAACTCATTCAAATCTTTTGAGTTGAAGATGGTAACGTCGAGTTCATCCGTCTTGTGTAACTGTCAGGTTCTTTAAGCTGAACTAAGACGACGAGAAAAGTTGCCATTGCACATAAAATCTAGAAAACAGATTATTTTCAGAAGCAAGCTGTTAGGTAGAAGTTTGGTACGTTTTTTAACGAACTTACCGAAGTGATCAAATTCCGGTTTATTACAAAAAATTGTCCCGGAGAAATCACTGGTGGATTTGTGGAAACACTGGTCACAATTCGCTCAACCTGTGGAATCAAATAGAAAGTGTAATTGAATGGTAATTTGGATTTGGACATCCTATTTCGCCCACCTTAAATTGCATTCGTCTGCTGAGTTTGTGTAATGGTAATTTCTGAACTTCCTTGACCACTTCCTTGGCCGATTTTGTTAGAATCCAGGCCTCTGTTCCAAAATGATATAATTCCATGGTATGCAAAGCAATGGGTATGATTCTTTTAGCAAACTGAAAATTTTCCAATCGATTCATCCAAATACAAGCAAAAAATGAATTGACCAAAATATTATTCGAACAAAATAAAAATTCAAGTATCAATTTGAATCCAAAGAACTCATTGAAACTTTCCACCTGTCGCTCAACAATTTGGAAATTTTCAAATTCGTGTTCAAGCCTCGCCTCCAATTCTAGAGATTCATTTCCAATTTTAGAAGGTTGAATTTCCTTCAAATAAATTTGGTTTTCCTTTTGCTTTTTTGAAATCTTCTCGCAAGATGAAATTGAAAGATTTTTAATATTTGATGAAATTATTTGAAAACTTGCACTGTATAATTTCATGTAAAAAATGATATAAATAGCATGACTCATGTGGAGAAAACCAAGGGTCGTCCAAAACACACTCCCCATGAAAAATCTAACGTCCGCAAATACAATTACGTTTTTCAATTGAACAGTTTGAATTAAACTGAGAGAAAAGACAAAAATAATGTGGACAACTGCTGGAATCATAAAATATAAAATTAAACTGTGAAGACTTTTCCTTATCTCCACAAACAAGTGCGCGTATTTTCCTTTTCCAATCATTTCAAGCCCTCCGATTGTAATTCTTTCCAATGTGAAACAATTTTGATGCCAAAATATTTGTGTTTGTTTCCGCATTAATATTCCATTACATCTCAAGAAATTCCCGATTCCACTCGTTACGAAACTAATGAGAATGAGAGCCACCATTTCAGTAGTTCCTGTGATTCTTACCACTGGTGTAAAATTGTTTCTGCTTCCGAAATAATGCCAGTTTTGGACAATTGACAATATTATCAAAAGCATGGATTTGATGACTGGGAATGTTACCAATTTGTACACAGATCCATGGGTTATGGACAAGTAACCAATATTTTGGACACAGAAAAACACATATTTCGCGATGTACAATAGTTCATTCTGAATAGAATCCACTGTTTGAGCAGCGGTCGTGTGGATTGTGGACATTTTTACTTCGGTTGTCTAAAATACCTCAAAGGAAGAATTTCACGTTTTCTTTTCACCGTTGGAATCGTTGGATTGTTTTGTAACTTTCACTGAGACGCTAAGAATTTTGTCTTATCCTTGGCCCATTATTTTCTGCAGATATTCTTTGCACGATAGAATGTTCCGGAAAGGTTTCTGGTCTCACTAGAACATATGTATGATTATTTTCAGGCCGAAACCGTCCAGAAAAGTGGTTGAGTAAGTACTCTTTAGATTATTGGGCTAACTCATTACTGTTAAGTAATCGTTTACATAATATATCAATTTTGCGTAATAATACTCTGGAACTGACGTTAAGTTCATATAATTTATATTTTCTATTGTGTGCAAATAATCAGCAGCGTAAATGAACCCACATTGCATTGAATTGACACTAAACTAAATGTACTCTGCTTAGTTAAAACCTTATTTTATAAGATGCTAGTGTGTTCTTGAATGAGAAAATCGTGATGCATAGTAATTGTTACTTCAACAGACACTCAGTAGGCGTAAACTCAATAGTTTGATGAATTTTTTTCACATTCTATGAAGAAAGTTTTCACATTCAATAATCAGTTCGAAGAAATTTATTTTCCAAAATTTTTTGTATACAGTTTAAAAAATCATCGTAGAATACTAACAGAAGGACTGGCACACAGTAGGGTCCTGGTTCCAGTAGAGTTCTTGTGGGCGGTATCGGTAGTCCATATATGTCGGAGTCGCATCTGTTGATCGGATAGTTTAGTGAAAAGTACAACTCACTACTCCCTACCGCTTTGCTTGGGTGTTTGTTGGTACCTTCTGACGCTGGTATCTGGTATGTGTCTCGCAAAAGGTCGGAATCCGAATAGTTTAGGGTCGCACTTCGAGTGAGACTAACCTAAGACTTCATTTTGATTTTCGTATCTTAAATGTGAGAAGAACGAAATTATGGCTTTCGGGAAGATTCTTCCTAAGGGATAACAAAAACTAGTCAAATCCAGTTTTCATCGGCTGGAAGTTCGCACACAGGAATGTCATCGTTGTCCATCGTGACCTTCCCTTTCATCGCCATGATTGCTAAATTGTGAAGTTACACTCGAGCTATGATAGAGGCTATAGGGCTGTGCCGTGTTTTTACCTCAATCCTTCCCCCAAACTTGAGTCCAATGAATTCTCTCAATTTTCTTGTGTACCTGCAGATTAATTTGTGTTTAACTGTTGGTTTAACTCTAAAGTAGTCAACTTAAAGATACCAATTCATGAAACAAAGTCAACAATATGTTGAAGTAATAACAAGTATTTGTTTGAAAGGTTCAGTTACATTTCATCCCCTCAAGTTATGGTATTATTAGGGCATCCCATATCTCCGATTAACTATCCTTACTGTAACATAAATTTTTGTAACTACGCCAAAAAACAATGCTGACCCATTTCGGAAACACCCTGTGGCTGAAAACAAGTCAAAGCACGCAAAGCATGACGCACTTTAAAAACCAAAGTGTTCCTATCCCTTCAATTTTTTTACCACGTCTTCCCCTTGTGTGAGTGTCAGAGATCACAACTTCGACAGCCTAAGAAATTAATAGTCAAACTTCACGAAGGACCACCGCACTTTGCGGAAATAATAATTGTGCCAGGTCAAATCAACACAAGAATTAATATTTAGATTAATTACTTTTAATTAATCTAGTAAATGAATATGTACAAACAATAATTATATACAGACATTCAACATTTATGACAAAATGGTAATAATTTTATGAGTGTGTTAGTCTACGTCCACTCACGTCTCTGTCCTGTCTAACAATGTCCAAGTCCACACACACACACAAGCGTCTGCCTCGCCGTCCACACTCGTCCCAATCCAAAAATGTCTCCCTTTCTTCACCAATTTCGCCGTGGGCAAGGCCAGACCATTCCAACAAACGTCAAACAAAAACTCACATACAAAGTCAAATATGCACACTAGTTGGCGTGCCCTGTGTCGCCGACAGAATGGAATAATGAAAGTCTTTTTATAATTCTGTGTTGGATCATGAGTTTCATTGGAGTTATCGGAAATATTTTGAGTGCTTGTGTATTATCAAGAAGAGCAATGGTTTCTCCTGCATCTTTAGTGTTGTTGGGACTTGCATTTTTTGATACTCTATTTCTAGTCACGTTCATGGGGGAATTGACGATTGAAAAGATTTACCAACACCTTGGGTTTAAGTATAATGTAGTAATACTGAACCTCATTAATGGCTACATCTTATACCAACTGAACAGGATTGGTAATAATAAAAGAAAAATATTTAAAATGTCGATTCTCGTTGCCGTGGTCTCTGTCAAGGGTGTCGTCGAAACTTAACCATTACAGTGGAATCTCTATATATCAACCCCCCCTATATCGTACACCTCTCTATACCGACCAGAATGTCAGGAACGCTAGAACTCCATGGGCATACACTTCTTTGTTATTCCACTTTCTGTATATTGAACTTTCTCTTTATTGGACACTGTTGGTGCATTTTTCGAGTTCGGTATATAGAGTCCACTGTATAAGCCACTTTAGGAATTTAAGCCAAAACTGACCTCCAGTCCAAAGATAGGGTTGGATCTGCTGAGACGCTCACAGCGTTGTCAAATATTTCTAGCATAATTTCTGGCATTGTGTGGACTAACTCAGTGGCCAAAAATCTCAAACTGTTTGAGTGTAACCTGTACGCAAGTAATATAATTTTTGAACGTTTTTTATAATTAATGTGCTTTTCTAAATTGTGCTCGTACTTACGGCAATGTGGTGGATGCGCCATTTTGCAATAGGATTCTCACACTAGGTGTAAAGTTATTCCTTACTGCCAAATGCAATGGCGTCTGTTGATTCAAATCCTTGAGGTGCACATCTGACCCATAATCCATTAAGAATTGGACACATTTCAAAAGGGCATCGGAATTTAGATCTCCAGCAAATTCTGAGAAACACATCGCGATTATGTCGTCACAAAATATTTTTAAAATTTTACTACACATACATACATAATTATAATTATTTCATTAACCGTTGGCTAAAACACAATGAAGAGCACTCCGTCCAAACTGATCCATTTTGTTGATATCAAATTCTCTGGACTCAAGTAATTCTGAAAGCAATTGTTCATTGTAATTGTGTACAGCATAAAATAGATCGGGATTTGTGTCCTCTAGAAAATAATTTCCATTCAGTGTCCTTCCTTCCATTCTTTGTACGTAAACGTGCACACACAATATTTTTTACAAACAAAAACTATTGATTTATTTATTGAATTTCTGGTCAATAAAATTTTCTTAAGTGTTCTAAATTATGTAGTACATTGCACTGTTTTATACTGATATTTAAATATTGACATTGGGCCCGGCAGAAATACAAAATACGAGACAATAACAAAAAGAAAGCAAGTCCCACTCCTCTCCCGGCTCTCCAAAATATTCCAAATGACAAAAATCCTAAGAAGAAGGCAGTAAGACGGGGACAAAGGAATCAGCAGCAGGAACCAACCCAAAATACTGAAGAAACAACCGCACCGGTCTGTACTCCCAATACAGCATTATCAAGGTTATCCTGACAAACGGAAACTGAAGATGGACAACCAACTACTGAACGTGAGTATATTAAAAATAATGTAGTACAATCACTTACTTGTAAAAGGAAGAGTTCGAGTTGAGCCGCGAACGAACACACATCAAATTTTGGGTCGGTCTACTAAATCGTAAATTTCTAACACTTCAGCTTACTTAATCTCTAAGTACGAGATATCATTAGAAAGCTTAAATTTTAAGCTATTAATTACAACTAGTTCAAATAAAGTTCATCCAAAATTAATTCAAAAAATCATTGTTTGAGAATGAGTCGTAAAGTAGATAGTTGTAAATCAAAAGTAAATCGCTGCGGGACATAAAATACCAGACAGTCATTGTGAAATTAGAATGTTCAACGAGTTTGTAGACTCAGTACAAAATACTGCGGCTGCCCTTGCCCTGGATGGAGACAGCTCTGATGGTGACACACTGATAAGTTTAAAATCTAAAATTCGTATGCACAAAAGTACTGGATGGACAGATTAATCGAATCTCAAGTCTGGAGAGGAGAAGTAAGGTCAGCAGTTCCATTCGAACCCAAAAGAAACGTAGACAAAGTTATGAAGAGGACGATATGGGAGTCCGATCGTCCTCTCCTTCAAATATAAGGGAATGCAGATCCAGCAACATTATACTACACGGGCTTTGTGAATCGGATAAAGAGTGGTACCTGCAGTCTAGTAAAATCGTTTCTTACAGAAAATATGGGCTTGAAAATCGAGGTTTGTGAAGCCATACCTTTGGGAAAACCGAGTACTCGAACTCCACTACTCATCAAACTAAAATCTGTGACCGAGAAATTCAAAATATTCAAGAAATGTTTCATGTTAAAGGGCTTAACAAAAAAGTTTACGTTTGTGGATGATCTCAGTGAAGAAGATAGAAAAATCAGAAAAAGTTTAATGCAAGTTATCAAACAGCAAAAATCCTTGGGCAACAAAGTACATTTTCGTGGTACTGATGTGTACGTGAACGGAGAACTATTCATGGAAAACCGGCCGGTAATACAGATGCAACCAGATGCAGATGGACATGATCCCCTGCTCATTAACTCCAGCATTCAATCCGTAATCCAAAGCACAAACCCCATTTTGCAACATACTCAGAGCCGGCGTGATGAACATACTTGTGAATTACAAAGACATTATGACGAATTTATGGAATGTGAAGAAAATACTGATGAAACGACAGATGACTACGAAGACGAACGAATTGCACGAATTGGTGAATTGTACGAGATTTGTGGTGAATGTACAGATGAACTTTTTGGTTAACAACTAAAACCTTGAACACTAATTATGTAGCTGATTATCATCTATATTATCATTTAAAAGTATTATAGGCTCAACTGTTACTCCAATATTATTACATTTAAACAATTATATACGTATTATTATAGTTAAAAAATCGTATGCTCAACTCCTACTCCAAAATTAAGTTGATAATATTTAAATAATTATAAATGTGCTCTATGAGTGTAATCTTGAAAGAGCTAATAAAAACCTCATTACTACTACTACTATTACTACTTGTAAAAGGAAACAGAAGGGACGAAGGTTCGTTAACGTTAAAAAAGTTTTTAATATCGACGCGTATGTGTCAAAATTACAAAACAATAAGTTGTACAAGATATACTGTTTGACCAAATCATCTTCAAATGTAGTTCATAATTTGGTACCTGGTCTAAAATTACCTTTTGATTTTAAAGCATTCCTTTCCTTAGGACTGAAATTTAGCATAAATATGAAACCACAATTTTTAGTGCTAAGATCTAGTCTAAGGGAGGGAAGGCGAAAAATTGGTTGGTGCCCCTATTTTAAAATATGTGGTAATACTAAGAAGTTGAACGAGTTCGAGTTCGAATTTTAAGAAAGAGAATCAACGGGGATTAGCATTAAAACATTCTGATTTAGAAAAAGACATTTTTCCAGGACTAAATATTGAAAAGCGTTTTATTTCAACATTAATGAATAATTGCGATTCAAATAATTTTGTTTCGATTCAGACAATTCAACAATACAAGAATTTTATATCTAAAAATAACTTAATTATAAAACCGGCGGATAAAAACGCGGGTATTGTTATCATGAGCCGTGAAGATTACGACACGGAAGCACTAAGCCAATTAGAGGACCTACGCTTTTATTATCCGTCAACCGAGTCTCATTTTAATTTGAAGATTGTTGAATTTCAGAATCGAATTTATAGTCAATCAGTTTTAATGCCATCCAATTTTAATTATAAATTATTAATTCCGAAACGATTTCGTCCAGCAAAATTCTATTTATTACCAAAAATTCACAAAAGTTTTGAAACATTTCCGAAAGGCAGGCCAATAAGTAACTACGATTGGAACATTTAATCGTGGTTTGAGTCAAATTCTAGATAAATTACTTCAACCAGTTATGAACTTCATTCCTGACATGTTACTGGACACAACACATTTTATACTGTTACTACAGAATTTAAAGTTAAATCCAAGTCATAAATATGTTTTGATTACAATTGATATTGAGTCTCTTTACACGAACCTTCCTGTGGATTTATGTAAAAAAACATTGTTGTAAGTATTATAAAATGTATAGACATTTAATTAATTATCCTATTAACTTCACACCAAACCAAATATACATTATAATTGGATGGTGTTTAGATTTTCATTACTTAAAATTCGGTAATTCGTATTACTATCAACACCGTGGGGTCGCGATGGGAGGTTCTTCGTCGGTAGCGATTTGTAATGTGGTCGTGTATGAAGAATTGAAGCCAATTTTTGCAAATATAAGAGAAATTGAATTTATGAAACGACTTCTGGACGATATTTTTCTTGCCGTTAATGTTAACGAAATTGATAACGTAGAGATTTGGCTTTAGAATATTTTGAATCATAGATTCTTGTCATTTACACATAAAATCTCAAATACATCCATAGAATTTTTGGATGTAAAGGTCACATTACTCGAAGATAACGTAATTTCTACCACATTATATAAAAAACCGATGAGCAAACATGAATTCCTACATTACTACTCAAATCACCCGATCCATCTACGCAAATCATTGCCATATTCACAGGGACTTCGTGTAAAACGTATTTGTTCCGATAACACTGAATGTAAAATAGAATTAAAAAATTTGATGTTAAAATTTGCGAATAGATGTTATCCAGCACCACTATTATCAGCTACAATTTCTAAGTTAGAAAATATTTCTAGAATGGATCTATTAAGACCTAAGAAGAAATTGTTAATAAATAATTCAAGGATTCACAATCCGGAAATTCTAACTCTGTATAATGTTAATGTGACAGATACAACTATATTAATTCCACAAAATCGAATATTCGTAACAGTACCATTTTATAAGTCCATTCGTGGTTTAGGAAAAATTATGTGTTACACGTTATTGCACGAATCAAGTGAGAACAACGATCAATTAATTCAAAATGTATTGAAAACATTGGATATCTGTATTTCATATAAAAATGTAATAGTATAGATAATTTCTTGCGGTAATGCAAATTGGCGAAGAGTAAGCCACCTGTGATTTACTTCGTGTATTATATTAAAAATGTGTTGAGTCACGTATGTAATTGAGAAGTCGTGGTAAAGTTTAAATCTGAATTATGAATCAGAGAATTCGGTATAATGTGAATAAGTTGATTTAAAATTCTAAATTATTGGATCAATTGACGAATTGGCTTTTTAAATTTACACCATTTAATACAATGTTCAATAGGTATATAAAATCTGTCTTCAGTTAGTAATCAGTTAATAATCATTTTTCTGTATTAAGTACAATTCATGTTGTATGTAAAACGTATTTTCAAAATTATTTTTGTTCAATTTCTCAGCGGAGTCTGACGAAGAAATATAGAAACCGGTCACTCGTTTTGAACAACAAAATTGTGTTTTTATTTGGCATGAATTCATCCATATGATTGGAAGAGACTGATTTTCTTCAAGACATTTTGGTTAGAGGAAATTACCCCTTACGGGGAGAAACAAAGAGCTGAGTTCAAGGAAATTATTGTTTGTTATTTTTTGTTTTTAATGGGAGTAGGGGCGGAGTTAGTGCTTATAACGCTAATCGTCGGGTTTAATATTTCAATATGTTGGGAAAAGAGAAATTAGTTCTGGAGGGTCCCTTACCACTTCGCTATGTTGGGAATCGCGAAATTAGGTCTGGAGGGTGCCTTACCACTTCCCTATGTTGGGAATATGGAAACTAGTTATTTAGGGTCCCTTGCCACTTCGCTATGATGGGAATAGGGAAATTAGGTCTAGATAGTCCCTTGCCACTTTA
>JAQGCB010000446.1:0-22332 GCA_034698835.1 Protaphorura tricampata
GATCAAATTTCAGTGCAGATTGCATCCCAAGTGAGTTCCTGTTTTGGGACTGCATGTCACGGTATGTATGGAATTGGACGGAACCTTAGAATGGAATTGTAGCGCTGGAGAATATGTCTGCTTAAGCTCCGGGAAATGGAATGAAATGAATTGAATGCGTGAGTAGTCAAGCGGACTTGTGGACGGACAGACGGGCCGGGAATATTGGTATGGTATTGGTAAGGTCGAGTCAAGTTTTGACATACCAAGTAAAGCAGTGTTTTTTTTAATAAAATAAACCACAGCGTGTATTGATATTGAGAATATGGTTCGGAGTTTGTGTATTAGTTCGGTTGCCTTAAACAATTGTGAATCATGATATGAAAATAGGATAGTTGTTCGGAGAAGTATCCGAGGGGTTTCATGAACTAGTGTAAGAACAATTAAAAACGTACCATAATTCATTATTTGCGTAGATCTGCGAACATAACCCTTTGGATCCTACTTTTGAATTCAGCAAAATGTTCATTGACGAATAATGTCAATAATTGGATTGTCTTTGAGTAAGCCAAGGCATTTTGAAAACTACAGTGGAGGTGTTTGAAAGTTAGGACATGACTTTGCTGACTACAACCTAAATCTAGGGAAATCTTATTTGCCTTTCTCAAAACTAAGAAAACTTTGCACAGTGGAACTTGAGTTGATCCGACTGTCATATTAAAGTTAGATAGTAGGAACCGATGTGTGTAGCTTGAAATTTGAGATCCTTTTCTGTTGTATTGGAAACCTGAGTGTTAAGTTTTAGGTGTGGTTGTTCTGTAACGCTGCCTCAGGTTATAGTAAAGTAGGAATAGTTTCGTATTCCTACGTACCGTGTGGTACTATTGGGTGAGACACTCTGGGTTTTTGCTGACTTGACAAGTGGATCTGGGCGAAAGTGAAATGCTGGTTCGATGAGGAATTTTAGGGATTAATTCAACACTAAAGGGGGATTTATGTTATGTAGCCATCCTCCCATCTGGAAGACGAGCATACCTAGAGATAGACGACGTGGTTTTGGTGAATTGAGTATACCCGGCCCGGGTTGGGCTCAGTCTCGGATTAAAAGCTTGATTCCGATAAGTCACTCTGAGGAGCGTTAGGATTTTGCTCTTCCGCTCATTCCTTGCTTATGTGAGTTCACATATATAGTTTTGGAATTTAAATTTGGAAAGGAAAAGGAGACACGTAGAAGATCAGGTCTTTTTGTCCTCAGTATTGAGCACTGCTACTAATAAGTTGGTTCCTTTCTCTTCTTCTAAAGTAAAGTAGGAAAGAGAGATTGGAAGGGTGGTCGTGGTAGTACTGTGTTGGAATCGTTGAATGAATGAATGAGATATAAAAGGGAGCAGGAGCTGAGGAGCAATCTATAAAATTGTGACCAGAATAATTATGATGTGTGGGTCTCCACTTGAGGAAGGGCTTGGTTGGTGAAGCTGAGCCCCTGTGCTTCAACTCTCTGATTTGGCTTAATGATGCTGATGCAGGAGTAGATTGTGGAAGGAGAAGTACGAAGAAGTAGTTGAGTTGAGTTGGAGAATTCATGGAGAAGTTGCTCCAGCAGATTCAGCTTCTCCAGAACTCTCAAGTAGGCGAACGGAGGCACTCGGGCACTCTATGTATTCGTCGTAGTAGTAGTGCAGTTCTTGTATGTTTCAATGAATCCGGGTCTGGGCCTGGCACAAAGTCACATACTACTAGAACTAGAAGTAGATTTGCGAAAGTCTTGGAAGCTTGGATTGGTTGTGGAACTTTAGGAAAGAGTTTACCAGTTTACTACTGCAATGCAGTTTCAGAAAAGGAAGCAGACGGACGGATAGACAACTGTATTTCAAGTACTCTTCAGATTTCTAGATTTCTTCCTCCCCCCACCCGACAACCAAAGCCAAACTCAACTCATCTCTTGGACAAAGTCCTTCTCTTTAAATCGAGCTAAATCTCTTCATCTGTACACCAACCCTCTTTCATTCTTCTTCGTTCTCCCTCTACGCTTATGAATATGACGTGACCCTTCAAACTTGAAGACATAAGTATTTGGATTGCCATAGAACATTTGAACCGGAACGTTTGGACAGTTGCGTTCTTATTTAATTGGAATTGGAATGGTACTGTCATCATGTTAGCCACTGGACTATAGATATAGAGAAGGAAGATTTTGTGAGTTCACGTTTTGCTCCGAAGTTTTTATATTTTGCACTCCATCGTGACCATTTTTTGAAAAAAAAAGGCGCGAAATAGTGTATTGGGAATGGGCTCTCGTCACTGTCATTGAGAGATGGGTCTCGATGTCGTGCAAAATATAAAAACCTCGGTGTATTTTGTTGACTCTTTGTAGAATATATTTACAAATAGGAACTATAAATCGAACATATTAATCGGTAGAGATATGATAAATCGAATCTAACTTTATCAGATTCGATATTAATACAGGCGACGGTTCCAGAGTTGGAGAATTGTTACATCCATTCTGAGAATTGGTACTGATAAAATGTTCGCAGGATTTTAATTCCCCTCTACTTCAATTTGTGATAAATTAATAATGCAGGATTCCTAATGGATGGGAAAGTCGACATAGAAAGTACATAAAAGACAGAGCAGTTAATCTGTGCGGATCTTGGGATTTCCCCTGTTCGGCAGAAAGGGTGACTAAGCATTTTGTATCGCCGTGATTCTTTTTCCTTCGGCTTAATTATCATTTAGTCAGGTATTGCAGCTTTGACATTCGCCGTCAAAAAATCAAGAAACAACTTTTACGAATATGTGCTCTCAATTAATGTTTTCTGCATTTTGGAGTAACAGAAGTGACGGAATGGCCGCATAATCTAGATTTTTGAAAAACAGAATGTTCTCGTAGGTTGATGTGTTTCAGATTACAGGAGATTCCGAGAGTAAAAAGTGTATGGTCTCTCTCTTTTATAGTACACGTTTTCATTTTGTCTCTTTGGCACACCCTGTGATTTTTTTTTGCTTTCAAGACCTTGGAACTCACTCAGTCTTGAGAAGTTTAATCTGGCCTCACAGCCGTTAACTCCTCCTCCAGGGAATTTAAAATCCCATTAAGAAATGAATTGAAAATGCTGTCCTCGCATCTTCTTTGCCTAAAAGCACTTTCTAAGCCATTCTTGGTGTGATGAAGTTCAAATTGGTTGATGTGTCTCATATTCACGTTACTTGCTGGCTTTGTAAGTGACATCCTTGGCATTGGCTCCGTGCTCTTCCTACCTACAACACTGCTGTAATGACTTTTCATGTTAAAATTATTCCTCTTACGTTACAGAATAGACTTTTTAATTGGTATTTATTTTCGGACTAAACTAATTTTTTGGAGAGAGAACGAGGTCATCACTGGTGCCTCATATGCGCTTGATTACAATCCGAATGTAATGAAGGACATTTAAACCAGGAAGTAATTCCCATTTATTACAAGACTGCTGACACAGCACAAATTGGCAATTTTGAGACGGGTAGTCTTTGACTGATTATCCGATTAATTAGTCGAGCCATTAAGGAAATTAATGTTCATCATAAATTTCGCTTAGGTGTAAACTTGACTTTTCCAATTGACCTAACCTAGTGAAACTTTGTAAATAAGATTTTATCAAATGACTTTAACACTTGTGCTTAGGTAAGCAAGAATTTGCTCGTCTCTCCCTTTCACTTTCCCTTCAAATTGGTTTCGTTTAAGTTGGACGACTGGGGAGATGGGAAAAAGTTGGCTCGGTTTGGCATTGTGCGACAAGACAATTAAAATAAAGGTGGAGCTAAAAGAAAACCGAAGCCACTGAATCCGAGGGTGTCCTGATGTTGATGTATGTAATGTACTGTGCTATGTTGAAACTGAGAAGACTTAGATGGCTTAAGTGCCTATAGTTGAAAAGTAAGGACTGGTAGACTATTTCAGAGTCATGATGTAAAGTATAGACCTTCTCAAAGTTGAAATGTGTGTGAAAAAAGGGAAAATATGCTGATTTGTACAAGTTTTTTTTTCTCTTCTGAAATAAATGACTGCACTCCCTCCACTTATAGACCAGACTTGCCAAATGCCTATGTCTTTGGCTTGGCCTGTGAATTCTTACACGCATTCAAGAGTTGGATGTTGGATTCGGTCGGTGCGTTTTTTTTCTTCTTCTCTCTAAAAGTTGGTAATATAATGGTTTCCTACGTTTTATTATTCCAATAAATCCATCTTGTACTCTATCAAGAGGACTGGGAACTGGGACTAAAAAAGTTTGAGGTCCTATTTCTTATTTTTGGCTTTGCATCAGCGCTTTGGCTGTAAGAAAAAAAAGGAAGGAAGGAAACTCACTCTTTGGTTCATTCCTTTGGTTCGGTTGTACTTTGTGTGCATGTATGCTATTAGGAAATGCAGATGTGATGCGTGTAGATAGGGCGGGAGGGACTGTGCATTCTTTATGTGCTCACACCAGAAATAGTAGTAGTTGGTTCGTTCGGTCGTAGTAGTGAAAGTGAGTGAAAGTCATCCGTAGTAGTCGTAGTAGTAGTAGTATTGCAGTGGATCGATGAGTGTTCTTCTCCTTTGTTCTGCCCCGACTTTTTTTCTCCCGTTTTTTTAAGAGATGGAGGAGGAAGTCGGTCGGTTCGGAAGAAAAATGCAAATGGATCTCACCAATTTAAAGAGTGCCAAAAAGTTTTACTTCCTCTCCATATATGTGTGGACGGATGCGAATGAAGAAAGTACGGAGTCAGGAAACGTTGTGAGTTAGAAAGGAAAGAGGAAGATCGAAGTAGAACTTATGATATGAGTAAAGTCCAAATCTGTATGAATGAAGGAATGAAGTGCGAGTACGAATGTGAGTGCGAATGCATTGCAGTGAAATGATGCAGATCGAATGTGGAAGGAAATGTTTTATACTTACTACAAGGGGTGGTTCTCAGGCTCTCCTAACGATGGTCTATTCATTCGAAGGATTCGAATTTGGTTAGAGGAAATTCAAACATTTTTAGGCCTAACAAGCCGTGGTCCTTAAAGATTGAGCAATTCTATCCGAATTTCAAGTTCATATTTGATTTCAACTTTAGCAGCCACTGCCACTGTAGTTTAGTAATTTTCTGATACTGTCATATGCTGAACACCTCACAAGGATCCGTTGTTGACTGGGTGGATTTTTAAAGTGGCTGGTGAATTGCAAAGTAGAAAAATGTTAAAGATGGAAGGACGCGGTGAAAGCTACTAAAGCTCATTGGTCTATGGTCTATTCTGGTCCGCTAACTTCAAAGTCAGTTCGATTCGGTGTCTTTGAAGTCCGTCGGTTTCGGATTGCGTTTTTCTTTTCTTACCGTCGTCGTTTTTGACCGTTTTCGGATGGGTGGAAACGATGGAAGCAGAGCTTGACGAATGAATGGTTGCGAGTGTGGATTCTCCACTGGACCTTCCTGGCATTCCTTCCTGGTCACCGGGCTGATGGTCGAAGCGGAGCTTTTGATGTGGGGAAGGGTGAAGGGTCATACGCATCACCGGATAGGACAGGGCAGGAAGGAAGGATACGGGTAGTGGTGGTGATGTCTACTATTAGTATTCGTATTCCGTTTGAAATTTTTACAAGCTTTTTGTCCATCTCTTGTTCCGGATCGAAATTTATTGATCCAACTGTCTGCACTGGAAACTACTACTGTTGCTGACTCAAACTCATCCCTTTTCCGCTTACTTTCTTTCGTCCATTCTATTTTAGCTGGTCGCTCTCTTTGGTTTGGTTTACTTTCACTTTGGTCTACGTTACACATGCATGGATTGACACGACTGACTGTATAGCAGTATGCACATGATTTATAATTCCTTCTGAAGTTCTGACTCTGATTCATTTTGTTTTGGTTCCATTGTTGAAACGGTAGTTGTGGAAGGGATCGACGGCACTACTAAGCGAGGTCGATTGCCCGGGATGGCCGATGCCAAATAGTTTGCTTAATTGACGGAATTAATTAAAAACCTATGCTATTTTGTTAGCAATGGATTTTGTGCCAATGTTTGTAATAATCAGCTCACCACGATTCTAGACACCCAGACACCCTGGTAAGAAACTACATCCGTATCACACCGTAGTTTGAGCTGTGTTGTTGAAAGTTTCTATGCTTCAACCATCTGTTTGCGTTTTGGTACTACATTTTGAGGACCATTGTGATTGCTTGTGGTGAACTTGATGAACGGCAACAATAAAATGCATCTTGTATAATATTTCTTAGAAAATATCCCACTTCACTTCATATTTTCCTCTCATATTCTCACTTGGGTTGAGTTTAGAGAGTACTCTATAGACCAATGTTTCTTTACTCTTTCCATTCTAGGCTATATCCCTTCCAGTTTCTGTGAGACGAAGAAATGTTTGGATGAGACGTAGAAAAATGTATGCGATTGGTTCACATATGGGCCAGGGCACAGTGTAATGTCCCACACTTTCTCTTACTTTCCTTTTACTTTGAGAGATAGGGCAGGCAGGTTGGATTTGGGTTTTGGTTGGTTTTTCGCCATACCACGACTTGTTCTCCTAGCTGCTACACCGAACATTAGAATTGAATTGGAATTTGGAACGAACAACCTGGAACTTTAATACTTCATACTTTCTTCGTTCCTTCTACTTTCCTTTGGATAGAAGAAGATGGAATGGATTTTTCTCCTCGTTTTTTTCTCTTCCTGGGAAAAGAGAAATGGAAGGTGTGATAAGCCCGGGCGCGGTTTTGTGGCCTGGCTTTCTGGTGAAATGTCAAGCTGACTGTGCGGGTGAGATGCCACCTAAGATTAAGGGAAAAAAGTGCACGGGGAGTCCTGGGAAAAGGGAGAATAGGAGTTGAAGGAAAATCTTGAAGTTAGTCTTACAGAGGACAAGTTGATGCGAATGGCGATTGGGATAGTGATTTGAAATGCCATCGTGTCTCCTTGTCCCGGATGGTGGTTCGAGTAAAAAGTTGGCCGAAATGGGATTTGGTTCGCTTCGTTTACTACGAAACTCCCTTACATACCTGGTTGAGCCTTTTAATGAGTCAAAGAAGTAATTAGCACGATTTCGGGTGATGTCATCCATCGATTTTGGGAGCTACCTAATACTTTACGTACTGTAGGTGGGTCTTCTAAGGTTTTCCAGTCTTAATGAAGTGTATTTTTGTAGTTACGCTGGGGTTATGGGAGGAAAAGACATGACAAATTTGCTGGGATGTCTTTCTAAGATGTATATTTCGGAGGGGGTTGAGGGGCTTAGGCTAGGTGTTCATTCCTCCTGCCATTCCGTGCCAAAAAGTGCTTGCTCAGAATAAGCTTTTTGTGTGTTAAGAATGGAGAGTGACTGGGATTAAATTCCCTCTGTTCAAGCCCCATCTTCATTTGTGTCTGAACCACCCTTAGTTGTTTGATATGGAAATCATCGAAATGATGAATCTTATGGATAGATTCCAGACATTGGATGACGGAGGGACGAAACTCGATTACAGACATGTACAGTCCATATGTAGTGAATTAGACTTGGTAGCAAGGAAACCGAGAGAGAGAGATCATTAGTCGATGCAGTCAATTAAGGAAGTGATGATGGGACACGCCTCCTGATCATCGAACGAATTCCCCTTACGGCTCCAAGTACGACGTTGAAAAGGAAACGAAGGAAGAAGCTTGGAAACTCTGTCCGGAGTTTGGAGTTGTGTGTAGTAAGTAGTGTGAGGTAGTAGTTTCCTATTATTAATGCTTCGACAAGAATGAATTTAAGTTTTGGTCTGGGATGTAGTTGTACACTAAAGCAGCGGGGATCCGAAAATTACAGTGATTAATGTCGTTAATGTTACTATTGGGTAAACTATAACTACCATTTGAATGGGGTTTTAGTTTCTCGCCTGTAGTAGCGTACGTATACGAGACATGCCTGCTCGGATTAAACCTTAAATTTGGAATGTAATTGAGTGTATTTGAGAGAAGGGAATTACAAGACGAACGACGGAGGACGTTATGGTTCTAACTATACGAGACTGAAGAATAATTCTTGGTCGCTCAATGCTCCGGGCATCGTAACCCAACCGAAACGAGCCTTGCTTTTCTTACATTGATCCCCACAAGACGGGACATGCAGTTTTCTGGATTGCGAGTAGAAATGAGATGACAGGTGGTCAGGCAGATAACCGTCTTCCGACTTCCTTTCCAGTAAAATCTGAGCCTGGCAGGCAAGTGACAAGACAAGATATCCTGGTTTGCTCCAGCATTATATTATTTCCATGGCCTGGAGTCGTCACGTCATCGCATAAAGAACGGGAAATAAGGAAGGATGTTGGATGTTCCTTTTCTTTCAGCACTCTGGTTTTTGGGCTAGGTTTAACAATTTCCTTAGTTTTTTGGGCACCCAGAGGTTTAACACTCTTCCCGTCAGTGGATAGTTAAACCTAATCTTAAATATACCAAGTGTGGGTTGGGTTGGTCTGGTGAGTCGATTATATTATAACTGTTGCCGTTGCGTTGGTTCGGTTGGTGTGAGTTTGAGTCATCGTGAGAAAAAGAGATGATGATTGCTACTTGTCATGCGAGACTTTGAGTTGTTCTATGAGTTTTGTGAAAATATTAAGAATTGAAATTGTTAGAGTTAGAAGAATAGAGACACGGTATATGTAAAGTAAGAAATGAGGAGATGGGAAGGAAAGGAAAGGAAGACTCTGGAGTCTGATCCTATCAGAGGGCACAAGGGGCTTGTTTTAGACATTTGAGGCTTGATATCTACCTTAGTCTTGGAGTCCTGAAGAGTCGTCATCCTATGGGTATAAAAGGTACAATCTAAAAAGTAGAAGATTGGATTGGATTGAATTGGATTTGAAGTCAAGCGGGATGAGGATGAATAATAATTTTATTTTCCTTACTTCACTTTCATTTGAGAAAAGAGGAGGAGGAGGGTTTCCCTTTCTCCTTTCTCTTCTCTTGTTCAATTCCCTCGTTTGGTCGGTTTGGTTGGTTCGGTTGTAACAAAATGAACTCAAATCCAATAAGATGAGTATTCGATGCATGCGTGTAATGTTCATCGAGTTGCTGATTCCATGCGGTAGGTACTGGTTGTCACAAGAGTTACATCAACTAGATGTAAGATTTGGGAATAAATATTTGGAGATGGCTAGTAAAATACTCAGAATTTTATTGTCAAGTGAAGATAATTAAATGACATTTCCGGTCACTGCATTAAGCGCGGAATTGTTCTGGAAGATTCGGCCAAATGTATGAGGTTTGCCGACTTGACGGATGTTATTTTGAGGACCCTCTGTGCGTTGGTTATACAAGACTGTGAATTTTGAATGAAATGAAAAATACTGAGATGATGTCGAGGTAGGGTTTGGTTTTTTTTAGTATGAAGGGGTTTTATCTGATAATGGAATGGATGGGACGGACGGAGGACGGCGGGCGATGATAAGATTGAGGAGATGAGATCAAGTGAACTGAGCATACATGAGAAAATTGAAAATGTGGAATGTGTAGCTCTGGTTGGGTTTGACTTCGGTTTGACTGAGTAAGGTTCGGTTTTGGAAAATGACTGACTAAACAGCGTGAGATGTGACTACGAGTGAATTGAGGCGAGGAGGTTAGGTTAAACTGTAAGGTAGGGATGGTAGATAGGTCTTTTGGTCTATCTATTCTCATAGTTATCTATCCTCTTTATTTTCTGCTAGGAAGAAAGCCAGGGAACAATTTCCGTGGGTGGTTGACTCTTCAAAGTCTCGTTTCCAAAATTATGTAGTCGAGTGTAGAAAATGAAGTTTGAGTCTATAGAGTGAAGTGAAAGAAAATTCAGGGGGACTTGTGAAGTGCATGAAGGGATGTTGGCTGACTGCATTTTCTTCGTTCACTTGATTATGGGAGATATTTGAGGATTTGAAATTACTTGCTCTTGGATGAGACTCACTCGGTTCGTTTGTGTATGGATGAAATAAATTTAATTTTTTCCTTCGGGTTTGGACTCTGTATTTTGCAGTTAGAAGCAAGTACAAAATGTTGATAACATAACAAAACAATTTGCCAAACTTTCTCCCCCTCGGGGTTATGACTATTTGCTTTATAAAAAAAGAGAATGGGCACTCAACCCATTTAACTTGAGCACGTGCTGAACATTGGTGAAAATGAATTGAGGAGACCGAATAATTGAGTGACGAATTGATTTTAGCTTGTTAGAAATAGAATCTACTCTTAATTGGTCTCGCCTAGTCTGGCTCTTAGTCTACAATCACATCGACTTCATTCACTCGAAAAATACGTTATGGTTCTTGCCCAGTGTAATTATTTTGTATTAACCTTTAAAAAAATTACAAATTTAAGCTAGTTCAAATTAATTGGGACAATCATGGTTGGTCTCTGAATTAGTTTCACGGTGTGTTGGTTTTCTTATTTAAGCACTCAAGTTAGTTCCCTAGTGCGTGTCTTCCTCGCTTAGATATTTCCCAAAACATTAATTCCATTTACACAATTGAATGCCCACAAGTCTAGAGTTTAAGATCCTTATACTCTCGTAAGTAATCTGTTGTGCTCCTCTCCTTATTAATTTGGTTGCGGTTCGTTTTGCTTGGCTTGCAAAACTGGAACGACCATGCCTGGCCTGGTATGGCCTGGCCGGGTGGGGGCAGTTAGTTATTATGGCATATTACAATGTATAGTCCATTGGAATAAACTTTCTTGTTAAGAAACTGTTGTTCGAAGTTTGTCGCTCTGTGGGTGACTTAATTTGCATGCATTGCTTTACTTTGTCGGCCATAGTATTCCTATTCCTATGACTTTCTTCTGTTTGAGAGAGAAGGAAATGGCAAATTTAATACAACAAAATCCTAGATATGTATTCATCGGGTATTGCGTTGGTTAGTGTCCGGAACTTTGAAACTTCCATAGTTTCAAGACATAGTGCCAAATGTATGAGAAGGGTTTGGTGGGCAATGGACCTTCATGATTACTGAACTGGGTACTACGGTTCGGCGGGTTGGTTTTGGTTCAGTTTGGACGGTTTTGCCGAGAAATTGGCTTGGTGGGGTCTGTTCTGTAGTCTGAATGTGTGTACCCCTATGCTAAGGATTTTACACGTTCCTAGTCATTTGATTTGTTTCATTTGTTGGAATTTTGCTGGAAAATCGTCTGTGTCTAATGTTAATGTGACTCGTGCTCATGGTCGTGTGTATGTTAAATGGTCTCTGAGGGACACGATTATGAGGACTTGACTAGCGCGCGCGGAGAGGATAATTATATCATGAAGAGGAGGATGCAGTGGGGATAAAAAAAAAAGGGCAAGTCAAGTAAAAAAAGTAAAGCTTTCGTAATGGCAAAGGAAATGTAATTCGATACACAGCACAGTCGACATTGTATGCCGGCAAAGGGAAAGGCACTAGAAAAAATAGTAAAAGTAGTGGCACTGCTCGAATTGGTTAGGGGAAAATGAAACACGTGGCATTTATGTGTGAACTCGTTCATATGTTGGTAATAATTCTTCACATTTTCTTCCAAGCTAGGGTGATTATTTCGCTGATATAATGTGAGTGGAAGGATAGTGAACTAAAGAGCAGGAGCAGTAGTTATAGTGTACAACATCACGTTTACATTTGCATACTATAATAATAATAGTGTGTGGATATAAGCTGAGGGGAAGATATGATGCATGTCTGCATTTTTAGTTTTTACATGGTTTTTGAGTATATGATGGAGTTTGAGTATATGAGAGATTTGTAGTATGGTGGAGATGTGCAGGATGACAATGACATTTTTACTCCTGCAATGGCAATGCAATGTAAAGATAAAAGAGAAGGATGATGTGGATGGCTACAAAATTTTTAATGGCTTGTATTGTACAATTGCAGCGTGCATTACATGTTGCAATGTATCTATTTTGGTCGTTAGGTGCTGCCCACCATTTAAAAAGAACCAATTTGTGGTTTCTTTCCTTCAGAGCAGTAATAGAAAGTATAGATCACCAGGAAAGAACATATAATTAAAGGTAATCGATGTGACGGACGGGTGGAGTAGATGGAAAATGATTTGATAAGGATGTCTATTCTATGCGGATACGACCTGGTCTAATCTCCCCTTTCTTTCCTTATATTATTTACTTACTGTGGCCGGTGGTGTAGAATTAAGATTAATTTTGAAATGGACACCCAGGGCACAATGCAATGCACCGAACCACTGTATTCGAAATTGAAAGAAATTGAAGAATGGAATTACTCGTGTAAACTTTTGGTATGGATTAGTGTATATTCGATTTAACACAAAAATACTAGTTTGCTGCTATGCTGGGTCTGGGTGAAAGGTGAAAGTTGGAATTGTGCATTGTGACGTTTCAATTTCATGTTTACAAACCATTCATAAAATGTTAGCCGAGGTTAGAAAGATTTCCAGTCTTTTTAAAGAATGAGGGGATAGGCACACAATGTGGGGTCTACTACAAGTAGATCGAATCTTGGATGGGGTTGGACTCCTGGTTTTTGAGTCGATTGAAGAATGAATAGAGAAATAATTGTGAATAATGGTTATTTCTGCTTTGGGAGGCAGTTGAGTTCAAGCGTGTGCCATGTCGTCCTTGATTTGTAGTATTTGATGATGAAGGAACGGAAGGAAGGAAGGAAATAGAAGTAAGGTTGAGAATTGTGAAGTACGGGTCTGGGTTGCAGGAGATGAATAGAAAAGAAAATGTTGACTTGGGTAGATAGATTGAATGATTTGAATGAATACATTGGATTGGATGGTACTTGGTGTACTGGGATTGACATCGATGCAATTCAATTATGATTTGGCTGGGTGGTGGGTGAATGAAGATGCGTAGGGTAGAGTAGAGGGCAAGGTTGTGAGTCCTATGATACACAATATTTCGGAGAATATGTATGGCCGTATAAGGTAACTCGCTACTACTCCATTACGTTGCATATCTTTGATTTGCACTCTCTTATTCGAAATTCGGTGATATACTCTTGGGGAATATAGAATGGATGTAATGGAATGGGGTGGATACAAGGACGATGGGATTCAATGTGGCGTAACGCAGGGTATTGTAATGTCATACCGTCTTCCGTCTACACTGGTTTTTTTTGGCATATCGTTCGAAGGAAATATGAATGATCTTCCGACTGAAATAGAGCTTTTGGTGGATTTTTATTTATAGTAGTTTTGGTTTTCCTATATGAAAGTAAGAGTGCATCTTCAAGCCTTTCTTTGGATGAAGTTGAAGGATTTCATTGCTTCCCCCTTTTTGGCGTGTTGAAACTCCAGACACTTATATCTAATGCATTTATGGCGATATTACGGTGAGTATACATGGACCGGTTCGCTGGTTAAGCCGAAGTGTATTTACATTTTTAAAATGAGAGCACATATTTTTTATTTGGTAAATATTTTCAGAAAAAAAACTATTTTAAAACTATTTGTAGAATTTTAAGAGAACTACGGCAGCATTTTTCATTCCTTAGATTTATATCATTCCCCGGTCAAGTACACCTTCTTGAGAGCTACCAGAAGTGAATGGAAGATTAAGACGAGGAGAACCTTATTGAAACATAAAGAGTATAAAAGCATCCGATTTTGATCTGATAATCCGTGTGCACGAAGTCTTAATATTTTATTGCCCATAAAACCAATGATCTTTTGTTCTTTTGAGAGGTTAAGAGTCGTATTTGATTTGATGGGTTTTGATGATGTGACAACGCCCTTTGGCTGACATGCATTACGTTTGAATACCGATGGGAAATGAGGTCCGATCTGTCGTCGTATCGTTAGACAAAAGTTGCACCGACTTTTGACCCCTTCCTGCTGTTTCACTCAAGTTCGAAGTTCAACGTCTTTTATTCTTGGCAGGCCCGAAATCTTATGTTGCCTTAAATCCTTTATTGTCTTCTCATGAATTATGTTCCAAAAGCTTTAAATGGGTTTTGTGTTGGAATTTTTTTTGGATAGTAATGAATAATTTGAATCTGGCTAGATGTAGTGTATAGTTTTAGTAATTTGAAAATAATGTGAATTTTTTCCTCATTTTGACTGCGGGTAGAGTGAGAGTGGGGAGAGGGTGTGTCTCAGAACCAGATCCTAGATAGATGGATGAGTTAGTTTTGGTATAGGTTAGTCTAGTGTGTATGGATGAATGGTTATTCTTATGTGTCTAGAGAGAAATGTTATAGTAATGTACTGTAATGTTATGTGGAGTAGAGAGAAGGTTGGTTATTTGGAGAGTACAGTTGAGTTTGGCTGTTCTGTACTGTTACTCCGAGTCGATGCGATTGCTCATTTCGAGAGGGGAGTAGAAATTGGAAGAGCTGCAAATTGTGTTTTGGGAATGCATGCTGTCTTGTGGGCTGAGACTGACTGTGAGAGAGAGAGAGAGGGATAGATGCAATTCGGAACGAATGAAGCGAAGCTCGAAAATCTGGTTTGGAGACCCAAGAAGAGAAGGAAGAGAAAGTACAATTTTGCTGGGGTTGGACCTGCTGAGTAAGCATCGGAAGGGTGACTCTTGATTTTCTCGAATTCGAGTCTTCCCAACTTCTAGGTTGGAATTCCTGCTTATTGCAGAAACAGAATCATGTACATGTATTCTGTTCTGCTGCACATTTTGCCTTTGCTCATTGCTCGCTGGGTTGGAGTCGGACGGAAATTTTGTACTGTACTTGTATTCGGTTCGTGTGGAGAGTAATTTGATTAGAGTCAGGGTGGGTGTTCTTATCTTATGTATATGGTAGGGATGGGAATGTAAATGTAGTGATGTTAAATTTGGGTTGGAAATGATATGGAGGCTCCGATTGAAATTTTTATGGGTTTGAAGGATTTTCCTTGCTTTTTTTTGGCTTTTCATTTTGGGGAAAGGTGGTTCTATCACACCAACACCGACACTCGGCTTTCCATTTAAAATTGCAGTTGCAGTTTACACATTGCTGTGGAGTCGGTAGTTCTAGTCAATCTATGGCCAGTTTATACGGGAGGGTGAATTGAAGTTCATGTCTACTTGCCTATATTTTATGCATGGGGACTCTTGAGTGCCATTTGCCAACGGTCGGTCGGTGCCATGGCCATGTCCGTCTGAGGTTCATGGCCTGCCCGGGCTGGCAAGGACAGACGAGGAGAAGAATTATGTTCTCAATCAGGAATTGTGGTGGGGATAGAGATGTTTGTTTGGATAGGGGTGTAGGGCATTATTTGGTCCATTCGGTGGATGTAGAAATTATAATATTTTTGGAAAATATGATATTCTTCGAATTTTTGCGAATATCTCTAAATCTTTCTATAGCTTTATAAATTTTCAATGCAGTATCTCATTACTAAATGTGCTTTTCTGAAAGGTTGTTATTTCGTAACAGCTAAGGTACTCTCAGTCTCGACAGAAATGGGACTTTAAGTGCGAGATAGACTTTGGAAATATGGTTTAATGGTTGTTGGTGAGTATCGGACGTATTTTTAAGGGCGTGTGGAAACGACTGGCCATCGGGGATCAAGTGTGCGTCTACTTTTTTGCTCGTTTTGTAGGTTGTTAGACGGAGAAAGAAAAAAAGAAATGCATTTTCGATTGATATTGCTGTTTCAAGGGCCGAGCTCTCCGTTTTTTCTGGACTAGTCCGGAAATAAACAAGTCTAGACTGCACTCACTGCTGCAGAGTAATGCATTGCAATGCACTACTAAACTTACGTATACGTATACGAATCATGTAATGTTAATGCAATATGAAGGGGGGAAAGCTTGCATGGACAGGGAAAGTATAACTTTGACTCGGAGTTTTCTTCCATCCATTGCATTGGTTTAGACTTCGACTTCAGACTTTCAAGGGACATTCTTTGAATGCAAAATTCGACATCATGTGACATTCTCAGTTTTTTCATTTCAAATGTCGTGAATATGATTACTCCATTGGCTGACAAAATTAAATTTGGGACAGAATTTACCGCTTGGTCAACTGGGTTCAAATAACACCAATTGATTATGCTTATACATTTCACATGTGGATGTTATCCCTTGTGAGACCTAAGGTTTATACTTGGAGATACGTGCCCCGGACTTTGGAAGATAGGAGAGGAGACCCGAAAGACGGACAAAGTTGGACCTTGGATGGGGAAGTATGGAAGAGAATTCTTTTTGTTGCCGGGTGGGAAAAGAAAAAAAAAGTTAGTTGGAAGTGCGGTGGTCTCGTTCATTCGTTCTAGGAGAGATATTATTCGGGTTATAAATCATCGATCTATGTACCACCTCAATGGTTTTCTTCCTTTTTCTTCTTTTATCCGCTCGCTTCATTGGGTTGGGTAAGGTTTTAGTTGGTTGGCCAACTTGTAACATAACCTGATTGATTTTCTTATTTGGACTTGGACTATGGGGAAAGGAATTGATGGTTTCTTTATTGGAGAAAGGGCAAAAGGACATGTTCAGGAGACGAGGACCTGGATAAAATAAAAATTACGGTGGCGTGGTGTGGTAAAACTATAAATGTAACTTCTATGTCTGGTACATAGTGTTACTAGTCTCTAACTCGTTTGTTCACTCACAAATGAAAATACAAAATGCAGGGGAAAGATTTGTGGTTTTTACATTGAAGAAGGTAGTCAGGAGGAGCGTACGTGAGATAAGCAAGAAAGAACCAATGTTAGATTTTCTTCAAGTTTACGTGAAGTTAGTTCGTTTCGTTGGGCTTGGTTGTTTCGTTTTGAAGTTCCAGAGTGAAGTCAGTTTGCTTTTTCTTGGACTTGTAGACTTTCTTCGGTTATTCGTTGGATTCTCAGGAAGAATTTATTATTCTGCTAGAGTCTTCGCCCGGTCGGTCGGTTTAGGTCTCTGACGGAAGGCTGGTTTGGTTCCGGGAATAGAGGGACGAACACGTTAAACTGTGAGATGTGGGAATAACCTGAGTACAGGAACGGCGGACTTTTATTTTGGGTGGAGTTTTTGTTTTTGGTGAAATAATTTTAACAATACATTTAGTTGGACGTAGATTTTCTTCAGCATAATTTTGCATCATTGCCATCTTTGCGTTTCAGGAAAGTAAATCAAGTATAAGCCAGGGTTGAAGCACTGGACAAAGTTCAGAACTCTGTCACCGTCGTCGTGCCTTGGCTTGCATTGGCTTGGCTTGGTGACTGTCAATGATTTATGATCAAGTGAATGTAATTGATTCGAAGATAATCCATCCTAACTTTGAGAATTGTGCGACGTGCTGCTATGCAGGCGGCAGGCTGGCGTGAGGTTTCGAGTTTTGTTCTATGCAAGTTCTGTCTGGTGCACTGAGAGAGTTAAGGCTCTCATAGCTCCATTTTAGACTTTTGAATGATTTTCTGACGGTAACGTTACAGTGGTTCACTCTTTAGATCCAGGAAGTCGAATCAAAATAGAACTGACAGGGTGTTTCCCGCATTCAGGATAGACTAGGATAGTTGGACTACGAATGCCGGCTTTGTTAAGACTTCGCTTCGCTATCGATTTACCAAAACGTCACTTCAAATCTTGATTTGAATTCAAATGCGCCATCAAAATGATTCGAATAGGACGATGTGAAGTAAAAACCTGATCAATTAGCGACACCATATGGTAGATTTTTCTGGTCACGAATTTATAATTCTCAGAATTTATTTTTATACAAGCAAAGTATGGATAATGTGGGAGTTGAAGCCGACCATCTTTTGCAGAATATATTCAAGGATAAAATAGAGGACTGCAGTTCATGCAGACTACTAATATGGGTTTCGGGAAATTCGACTAGTAATTTATTAATGCACATTAGTGGCGAATTGGCCGATATTTCTATTAGGTACTTCCATCCAATTTGGACCACTCACTCAAGTCACGTTCCATTTTATTTGTGAATTCGATACACCTTTTACCGTTTCATTTAGGTCGAAATGGTCGGCCGTATCCTCTGTGGCTATAATAACAATAAGCTTTGTTCTGAAATGCTAATTTTCTTATTTTATCGGTCATGCAATCTCTATCTCTCTATGTTTCTCTCTATCTTCCACGAGGCGGGGCGGGTGAATGGCACTACCACATATGGGACTATTCATATCATGACAGGTTATTCTATAGTAGGAAAGTTCAGACTTGGCTTTACATGAGTAAATGCAAAGCCTTAGTAATGCACGTTTGTTGCAGTCCCTGGTACATTCTTTTGTCGTATTATGCTTGCATAATTCAAAAGGATGGTAGGTATTGTGACGGAGAGTTTTGACTGTTTTACGGTGGGCTACATGGTTTAATCCGTGTTCCATTCCATTGTTTTACTCTATCATAATCTCTAATGGGAGTTGAGTTTCGGTTCGTCGGCATGGAAAGAAGATGCTTTGGAATGAGGGAGAAAATATAATGGAGGAAGAAAAGTTTTTGAAAGTAGGGCTCAGGTTTAGTTGTACGTAGGGACTCATAAGTTATGAGAATGCGAGAGAGTTTTTTTTCCGAAGGATGAAGGTGAGTAAACTGTGTGTACTAGGACTATAGGTGGATGGGTGGGTAAACTTAACAAGTGTGTCATACGTCTTAAGTCGTATATGTCATAAATGGATTTAAACGTGGGGATTTATGAATGTGTACATTCTTACTTTTCTTAAGTCCAGTGAAAGTTGGGATGGCAGAAGAGAAGGAAAACGAATGACATTTCCCCCGTGTTTACTCACTTCTTTTTTTTTACTCTCAAGTTTTTAGTCTATTCTGTTGAAATATCCTTCTTCTACTACGCTAAACCTAAGCTTGTCGTATGTCGGCAAGGTGATGACTCAGCGCAATAAGATGGAATAGGGGGTTTGATGCAGGTGGTAGTGTTGGATAGACTCAATTTTTGTGATATTTTTATATAACATCCATCTGGGAAGAAAGGAAGAAAGGAGGATCTAAGGATAGAAAAGTTGAGTTGACAACTACAAAGTATTGTAAAGAGGATAAATTTTGAGCATCTTCCTGTTATACTTTTATGTTTTGGTAGACTCTGCATTTATAAAGTGCTGTAGAAAGTCTTCAGGTGTTCTAAAGGACTACGAATGCAGCTTGTGGGAAATGGCATTTAAGGTCGGTGATATTCGGGTGGATTTTTTTAGCTATGTTTCAGCCCACTGTGTATTTGTATCGACCAAAAGGTCAGGCAAATGGTTATTTATAACAAGAATCGAATCTACCTCTCGTTTCCTGGTTTTCTGATCTGTCTGTAATCTATGGCGATTTATGTGTCCGCTAGATTTGCCGAAAATGTGACTCGTTCCAGCGAATAAAATGTTGTTGAATGATTTGACGACAGTTCGAAAGCCTTTCTACGTCATGAGACAATTGAGGGCAAGGATTCTCAAGTTATACGCATTCAATTGTTAGTGTATCCAATTTATGACAAGAATCTGGAATTTCATTTTAGAATACTTTTTATTCGTAGTCCATTTTGCTTTATAACATGAGAACAATGAGAATGTAAAACTCCTTAGTTTTGTTTCAGGAATTATTTATTACTCCGAATTCCAGTTTCTTTCTCTTTTTTGGTATTTGTTCTTCCTCCACATATCAAGTAATTCTTTGTCGTTAATCTGAATTGACATTAAATGCACTCAATCCCCCCGCCCGTCGTGAGGGCCTTCGTCGTATTTTAATTTCAACGCATCTGTCCGGATGTGAGAGTCTAGGATTAAAACAAATTGCCTAGAAGGAGTGAACGGGAATAAGGGTAAAATATGTGGATTTTGTATCATGGGCGTAAAAGGGAAAGAATCCCTACATGTATGGAGCATGTTGCTGACAATCTCTTTAATCAGAGTATATCGTCTTCAGAAAAGTCAATTTGAAATAGGCTTTGAAATTTTTTATAAGATGCACCAAATATTGGCCATGAGTAATGTAGAGACTATGTAATCAACGCGACTTCAGCTGATTGCTCAAGCATTCGTGAATTGAAAAATTCAGAAATTGTCTTCAACATAGGTATAGGTTTAACGAGCGAAGTATATATGAGGCTGGGTTGGACAATTTCATTCTTCGTTCTCGGCATGGGAGAAAGTAAATAGTGGGCTTTGGATGGAGAGAGACTACACATGGTCTCCTTCGACAAAGCACTCGGAGAATGCCCGACCAGTAGGAACTATATGATTCTCCGTAGCCTTGCTTTGGCTCAACTTCAGTTCACCATTTTTTCTCTGTCTCTCTCTCTCGTTGGAATAGTTCCAATAAGTGAAAATTTTTCCCACCCATGAAAGTCCCTTGTTCTTTCCGTTCTTGGCCAGTGCTGTGAATAAAAGCTGTGGCAATGGCAGTTTGGAATGAAAAATAGATACAGTGCCGTGAGATAGGAGATGGTAGATAGGTGGGGTGGGTATATAATACATAGTATGGCATAGAGTGGAATCGAAAATAAAAACCACGACTCCTATTGCCTGTTCGACAAGGAAGCCACTTTTCATATAAAATTCAGGCCAGGTTTATAGTGTTCAGAAATAGTCATTTCAATTATCCTTGTCACGAATATGAAGGGCTCATTCCTAGATAAATAATTTTCTTATTCTTAACTACCTACTACATTACCTGTATATTGTCATTTTGTGTAGAATTCAGTAGAAATTATACCTACTACAAAAATTACAAACCTAATTTAACCAATACTCACTTGTGATCTGGACCCTTAATTTGAGTATACCTGAATTTCACATGAAAATTAGTTTCCTTGTGGGTTGAAGCTGGCAAAGAGACAAACACTGGTTGTGGGAAACGGCCTATGGAGCTCTAGACTTTTGATGCGTAGATTATTGCCGTCTAAATTGCTGCCATTGTGCGGCAGTGGCAACTCAGTTTTCCTCTCCAAAATGTGGAGTAGGTGGATTATTCTGGAAAAGTCTCATTCTCGTCTATCTTTTTACACGCTCGATCGTGTTTTCCTTTTCTTCCTTTTTCTTGTTGGTTTTGCTCTCAGTCTTGTATCACTGTGCCTTAAGTGCCAAATCAGACTTGCATTGCATTGCCTTGCGTTTGATGTCATTGTCTCTATGAGATGAGAAGATGGAGAGGCTCATATAAGTCTCTCTCCACTCCTATGATGTTTGATCGGAGCCGAAAATTGCTTATTACAAATTGTTGGCACCTGGTATGCGGGAGGAGAAGATGAAAGTTGAATGTTGGATCGGATCTTCTTCACTACAATTACGTTTCATCTACCGGCTATATCCACTCGATTTTGTGTTAGGTCGTGTTATGGTCAGAAATTCAGTATTGTTTAAGGATTTTCAGTTTGGCAAATTATTTGGAAATCTTGTCAAGTGCTTATCATGTTCTTAAGTCGGAGAAATTAGATTTTGCGCCAACCAGGGGCCACCAAAAGTAAAAGTACAATGTAAAAGTACACTAGCCTTTCTCTGAAAACTCCTTATCTTCATATGCAGTCTTATTTTCCTGTTGAATGAGATGAGTGAATTCTAAAATTAATCCGACTCATTTTGAGCGTGACATGCACAGAGGTCATTATGATCCACCTATTTTGTCCAGATCTTAATATAATTTTCTTTTTTTTTGTCTGTTCCGGAGCAGATAAATTGAAAATCTACAGTTCTGTGCCTGCATTTCGTTAATGTAATAGGATGGTTTGTAAACATTCTTAGACCTGACTCGAACATAAGTAAGATTAGTGTTCCAGTGAACCTTGTTTCTCATTTCATTCGATACGATCCGATTAAATTAGTCAAGTAAATTGGATCCCATTGACACAAGAAACACGCTTGGCTTAGGACTGTACATGGCTTCGGCTCAATAGACAGCTATTATAGCATATAACTCTCTCATGGATATCATGGCATGCGAAGCAGCCGACCAGACAGACAGGCACCAAACATTGGCAGCATGCACAAGGGGTTTCACAATTAATGGAAAAGTAGAAGTGATGAACCGTCGATATTTAGTCTAAGAGAAGAGAAAGTAGAGAAAGTCAGTCGGAGAAAATTGAAAATCCACTTGTGAGACACCCTTGCCATGCGTCCACTACATTTTTTTACTCAGCCACAAACTACGCAGGTATGTGTTCGTAAAACATGAGAGAAATGTAAGAAGGGAAAAAGTCTGGAGACAGCTGAGGAATTGAGACTGGATTAAAATCGTAAATACGTTGTAGGCACGAAAACCAGGGCAAGGAAACCATGGATGCATGAGGCATGTGACACCATTCCAAGTTATACTTCTTTTGCCCAACAAGGAAACTTTTTCATCTGGTGATAACTGCAGAGATTTAGTTGTTTACGTATTTCCGATACACACATTAGTGTAAGAAATCCCAATCTGTATCACCATCATCGCCAACTCTGAATTTTACTGAGACATCTTACTTAGATAATACACGAGGTAGGCAAAAATCTATACACCTTCTCGGATTCATATGCTTTTAAAATGTGATTATCATACTTCTGAA
>JAQGCB010000447.1:0-22308 GCA_034698835.1 Protaphorura tricampata
TCTAAACGTTTTTAGAAAGCAGCGGTCTACGGTTATCATCCGACTCTGACAAATAGCTTGAATAATTTTGATCAGTTTCTTCTTCTGATTTATTATTTCGCTTCTTAGGTTTCTCTCTGGATATGGACTTTTCTTTTCCTCTGTCCTTTGATGGCATTATAGCTCTCCGCTCCACAGATTTACTTGCTGTTTTTAGAACTGCTTTCAGAGGTTTTGGCCTCTCATCGTCTGAAGAATCGCTGGGTCTAAAATATTATCCGTTTTTTATGGGTTCATTCCTAACATTTTTGCGGTTTTAATCGCAATACGATCTTAAATAAATTTCCCTATAATAATCTTACTCTTCTTCACTGAATTCGGCCGAAGAGTCAAATAAATTGCTATGTGCCGGGCATTGTTTCCCAACATCGTTATAACACTCCATACAATAGATTGTGTCACAGATTGGACATTGATAGAAATTTTCAAAATCATCCAAATCACCTTTTCTCCCACAAAGGAAACATTGCTTTTTCTTTGTGCTAAAGTAAGCAACTACAAAACGGAAGCCCGGAATCCTTTTTAGATCAAAATTCAATAATATTTTACAATATTGAAAAAAAAACATTCATTTTTGCAAAAGTCTTATTTTCGCTCACGTATGACTAAGACGGTCCCATAAACTGACTCTAAAAACTTGTTTGTCACCCATAAGTCGAGCTTTGATTTGAGAACGAGCATAACTGGCAAATGTTCCTCTTGATTTTAAAATATGTGTGTACAACCACCGGTCTCGGTGAGATTTTCTCTCTGGATAGTACATTCCACAAATTATATGCCGCAATCTTAACAAGTATGGTTCTGTCAGCGTAGCCAGAAAACAGAATAAAATCAAGCAAACTGAAATCACAAAAATTCTAACTGATTTATATGTCCAAATGTTACAAACAGTTTATTAAAATTGAATTTACACTCACTCAACATTGCATAGCGAATATAGTCAGGAATGGATGGAATTGGCAGGCATGGTGTGGTGTCGAATACAGGTAAGAGTCCACCGATTGGGCTCAACGCTTTCAGAATAGCTCGGTACATATCTGACATAAAACCAGTGCCTGTGATTTTAATGTTGTAACCCAGCATGTCTAAAATATAAGAAATGGTGAAAAATTATAGCTTAATTATCATGATTTTTATTGATAGCTTACATTGTTAATATTTAATAATCATTAAGCTTACTCCTGGTATCCACTCGAATAGCTCCGTGCCTTCGTAGTAACTCGAGAAAGAGAAAAAGTCCAAAATCCAGGAGCATATAATTTAGAATTTGAGTTGCTCCCAAAGTCACCATTACTAAAGAATTTCTTAACTTCTTTTGCTCATCTTTCAGCATTCTGAAAGAATATGTCTAGAATTTGACAGTTTTATATATCAAATTGTATTCAAGAACATAATACCTATGCATTCGTTGAAAATCTGTTGGACTATTGGAAAAAATTAGTCACCTGAACAAACTTGCGAGATTCTCTATAAGCCAATGGAAAAATGTACTGTTTCCCTAATCGCTTCCGTGACCAATCAAGTTTCACTAGTCCTTTCGTGATGTAGAAATTGTCGTGGCGGTCCATGTTGAGGAAGCGATGACGTTATATGACAGCCCTATTTATAAATTCTTGATAGTAGTTGCTCATTTTATATCAGAATTATTTTCTGTAAATGTTCATACTTGTATAGAGCAAGGAATAGAAATATTGAGACTAAAAAATCCAACCAATCAAAATAATCCAATAACCATTGGAGCTCGCCAGTTACCTAACAGAAGAAAAGAATAAAAAATTTCAAATCTATCTGAAATTATTAACGTAAGAACTGCCCGGGTCCCCAAAATTGGAGGCTGGCAAATTTTAGCGCAAAATATTCCGTATCATGGGACGTTTGAATGGATTCATGTCAGTTTAAGCTCTTCTGAATTTCATGAAAAGTGCATGTACAAAATATGGTAAACTCACCTCAGCCTTCATGTCATGAATTATTTCCTTGAATTTCTTCGAAGGTGTCAACGAATGCTCAAATTTGTAAGTAGGCAGTGGAATTCGGACATCAAAAAATGTCTTCACGCTCGCCATGAAGTTCTTCAAAACTAAAAGTAGAAATACCTATTTAATTATTGAAATTTTTGACGCAACTCTTAGAATTGTCAAATATAGAAAATGATATGATATGCGATGGTGGGGTCATACGTTTTTTAATGGGCTTAAACACAACATCTTTGACTAATGATGGAAGCCAACACAGAAGATCAACAATTTTGGTGACATAACAAATGTGTTGAAATACATCAACCACATTGCACATCCATGAAAACACTGAACCTAATTGGTGATGACAATCGTCTATAGCTTCTTCGAAAGATTTCCAGCATCGATCGAATGGTGTTCCAACTTTATTGTTGCAAATCTCAACGATTTTTTTCAACCAGTCGAACGCAAACAGAATAGTGTTTACTGTAAAATACAAGTCACAATAATTAATTTTTAAAACTATTTGCTAAAATTATAGTGTGATTTCGGTTAAAAAAATTATGTAAAAATTCAACCCAATTTTTACCCACTGATGTTATAACTTTCATTAACTTTGTTAGTCCATTCTTTATGTTTTCTGCAGCCTCCAAGACAGTGTCCACGACACTTCTCATAGCTTTTCCAATTGCTGTCAGAGGGTCTTTGACTAAACGGACTAAACCCGCTGTCGCATTCTTTGCCATCTCCTGATTTTGACATACAAAGTAAATTTTAGAATCAATTCATTGAACAAATCAAACACTATGTAATTTTACCTGTGTACAAATGATAGTCTCAGTTAAAATCTCCATATTTTGTGTTGTATTCTTTCCTGGGCCTGAAACGGCTAGAATGATCGCATACGTCAAAACAGCAGTTCGTCCTTTCCTTGTAAAAAACTGTGGAACCGTGAGGAAAACAAATAGCCTTGTTGTTTCTGAAAAGGCGAGGCTCAATGAAAAGAAAATTCCAAAGAACATTGTTCCGTAAGTGGCCAAGTATGAGGAAACGTTTAGTTGGAAAATCAAGAATATTGTGATCAAATGTGTGAAGAATAAACCACCTGAAAGCAAGGAATTGTAAGGGCATTAGTGAAAAAACTTTTTGAGTGTTAATTAATAAAATACGTACACAATAATCCAGCAAAACTTATCAAGATGGAATTTAATAAAGTTCCACTGGTCCACAGGGCATCCCATATTGAAAGCGACTGATTCTTTCCTTTAATTATGAGACACCAACAGAATGCACGAAGGAATATATATTTTCCAGTTCTAAAAAGAGAAATTTTTTAAAAACTGAGTTTAATTTTAGATAATTTTCTATTATGAAGAATTTATTAGTGCTGTTGTTCATTTACCGGTAAATAAACCGAGGAATTACTTCATACCAAGGATAAGTAGGAGAAAGTCCTTTACTATTTCTGTATGCATTGAGTTTGGCTCTTTTTAACCGGCTTACAGCTAATTTAATCTTGAGAGCTTTGATTAATATTAACCAAAACGCCATGGTTGTAGATATTATGGCAAAACCAAGGGCTAGTATCAGAAACCCTTCAAAAACTATTCAGGACCTAACATATTTATTTATTTTGGACAATGTTAGGACCATTCATATTACTGTGACACTTTCCTGGCTCTGCAAATTTCAGAATTATATGCAGTAATGAGATCAATTCTTCTAGGTATTTTATCAACTCAAAGATTTCCTTTGGTTCTGCACTACAAAAAGTTTACGGACGCGATTTAGGTCCAGAATGTTTCCGAAGATTCAGAGAAATTATGACGATTTTTATACAATATTAACAATTTTTTGATTTATCATGAGTAAGAATTTGTACACAAGGAACAAAATCTTAACTGTAAAATTGAATGTACATAAAAAATCGACGATTAGTCGATTTTGAAAACCCGGAGTATGCATGTACGAACAGGGAGACTTCATTGATATAGAACAAGTAGTGAGTTTCTAGAATTTCTGTAAATCAACATGTTCATCAAATCGAACTCGTGTCAAAATGAGCAAATGTGGATTTTACGTAATAATCAGAAAGTGAATTTTCAGACAAATATTTAACCAAAAATGCTTTAATTAAAATGGAAATCTGTCATGCTTGTGTCAAGTAATGTAAACCGGGGACCAATCTCTATTCAACTAACCAAACAGATACACGTACAACAAGATTTATCAGAATTCAAGCATGAGTCATCCGAAATACACAAGTTTACGTTTGAACTGCACCATCTGCATATGCAATATGACGAAATTATAAGCACTATTTGCACGCTTCTATTACCTTGCCTGCTATATTAAGCGAGTATTGCTTACCAGTCTGACCACATGTAATTTCGACTTGCGAATCAGTGTGTTTTTGCACATGCAGCTGGCGAAGTATTTACACATTCAATTTTCATATCTTCGTTGTGTATGTTGTTTCTGAAGAGTAAACTGTCATTGGACGTATTGACTGCAAATTTTCAACACAAAATCTACCATTCGAATCTGAAAACGTTGGACACTCCACGTAAGGATTTGTGAAAAACTTTATACAAGTAAAAGTTTAAGCCTGTCAATTGTTTATATGTGTGTGTGATACAGAAAAATAGTGCAAGGGGTGACTTGAGAGTAGAAAAGCCCAATTTTTACTGTAGCGAGTGCTCGGAGCTCCATACACTCACATTATTGGTAACCTCAGGTGAAAAAATGATTTCTCAAAAAAAAATGATACACCAGAATATCTCCAACACATGAGAGAAATAAGTAGTTTGAAAATGTAGTTGTTGGGTCTATGCCCAAGAAATTGGCGTTAAGTAATAGAATTACCTATTTTTTTTTATTATTCCGTTTGTTTCGAAATAAATCCTTACATAATGAAACACTATTTATACGGACATTCCATTTATTGCATTGAATTTCAGATCAACTTTACAGTAGTATACTCGTACAAACAAGATTACGTTGAACTTGAGTGATAAGAATGTTACATGACCTTACATAAAACTTTCAGGCACATTAACCAGTCACAAATTTTTCATAAAGATAACTATGGGTATAAAAATAAATATAGATAATGTAATTTCTACTAGAGAACACACTCGGATTTATCCTATACTGGAAGAATAACCCGGAATATTATTCTGTAGACTGGAAATTAGAATTAGTAACACGAATCAAAATTGTGACAAGCCAGAAGGGAAATATCAACACAACGCAAGTGCAGGAAGTTCTCCGTGTAAAATTGTAAACTAATTGATTGTCTTCTTTATTCAAAGGTAAACCAAAAAATTAAAATGGAGAGTGAAACCCCAGTAGTACCAGCACCGCCTGAAGATTGGCAAACTTCAATTAAAACTCAAAAGGGAAAATGGTCGTACGTTCTTGAAAATGAGATTTCGACTGATGTTATATTCAAAGTTGGAGAAGAAGAAGAAGAAATCCGGTGTCACCGAATCATCCTAATCATGAGTTCTCCATTTTTCGAGACAATGTTAAGTGAGAGGTGGAAGTCCGATTCAGATGTCATAAGCCTTCCCGAAGTAGATCCCAGTATTTTCAAAATTATTTTGAAGGTATTGTACATATTTGACAGAATTTGTATCAAAATTACATCTGAATTATTTTACAATGGATTTATACATAGTTTCTGTACACGGATGAGATTGAAATGTCTGAGCCTACCCTGAAAATTTGCATGTCTATTCTAAGACTCGCGAATGTGTATTTAATATCATCATTGAGAGAAAAATGTGCCCAACACTTCTTGAACACTGAAGGCCTTATAAATGAAGATAATGCACTTCGTGTATTTGAAGAAGCCGTCAGACTATCTGAAACAGATCTAGAAAAAATTGCACTCCGGATAATCGGAAGGTTTGAGCTAAATTAATTATTCTCTGCAAGGATTATCCATTAATTTTAAATATTTTTTTCTTTGTAGGAACATTGAGAAAATTCTTAGGTCTGTTGAGTTTCTCCAACTATCCCATGCAAGTCTTTGTCGATTTCTGAAAACAAGTTATTTGTCAGTACCGGAAATTGAATTGTTCGAAGCTGTTTACAAGTAGGCCATTATTATCCTGTGATTAAATACTTGTAGGGATCTGGGGAAAAATTATGAATTTGAAAAAGTTATGCTTAGGTTTCTAACCATCAACTAGAGCGATTTAATATTTTAAACTATTATTTGTAAACAGTTGGGCTGACGTAGAGTGTGGCAGACAGAAATTACCAACGATTGCAGAAAATATGAGACTTGTCCTTAAGGATGCATTATTTCTTATTCGTTTTCCAATCATTGGACCATTCGCCTTTGCCACTCGAGTTGTGAAGACTGGAATTCTTTCTTTAGAAGAACGAGTTGAAATTCAGAGTTATTTTAGCATGAGTGAAGACGAAAGGTAAATACTTTTGAATACTTGGAACCCACAATTTTTAAGTCCGTTCGAGTCTTCCCGTCGGCACTTAAATACTTTTATCTTCACATTTCAGAAGACAAATTGTTGAAATTGGGAAATTTAAAGCTACACCGAGAATTTCATGCAATACACTAGAACGATTTGAAGGAATCGGAGAAGACTCTTTTGATTACAGTACAAATTGGAGAAATCTCTTGTAAGTTATACACACTACATCAGATTAGGCAGAAATTTTCAACTACAAAGTCCTTTTTTCTGTTTATACTTAGATTTTCAGTCAATCGACCAATTACAATCTCAAGTCTTGGATTCTACGGTCCGGAAGCTGCCGCCCTAACTAAAGCAGAAAACCTGAATTATATTGTCGAAGTCAATATGTTTGAAAATGGGCCAAATGAAGACTGGAGACTGAATAAACGTTGCGCCGAAATTGCGGAAACCGTAAAAATTGATCCATCGAAGGAAATTTTTCATGTTAAATTCCTTGAACCCGTCCAAATTTTTGAGGATGCTGAGTATGTCATCTCCTTCAAGCTTATTGTAAGTAAACCACTAACATATTAAATCGGTTAAATCATCATGATGTAATTCTGGAGAAGCGACCTTAAGAATTTACTAGCTTAAACTACGAGACTCATTTTATTACAGGGCCCGAAAACTCGGACCGGAGACACCATTCGGGATGTCATAACCATGGAATGCGGGCAACTCGGGAATGTAACGTTCAAATTTGGTGAAGCCAAATATAAGAATAATCGGTTCCAAGTTCCAGAGATCTGTTTTTCTCTAATGGATTAGATTAAACTCACTATTCAAATATTTTGTGTGATAACTCGATAAATTAATTACATTACCTAATTAGTATAGTAAATGAATAAAACTGAACTACAAAATTTGATTTAAATGACTCATTCTTTACGAAATATCCTGGTAATTCTATGTATAACAACTGCAGAAATGAGTGGACTATTAACGAAATCACTAATGTCTCATTGTAATTTTATGATTCAACATTTTTGTATTTTACCATTGCATTACCTTTTAAGTGGGACCGCACACCGCACTACACTTTGACGTAGGTAATTCTGGGCATATTTGACTGATACTTGCTAATCTGACTATATTATTTCTGTGTTTTCAACAAAATATGACACAGGTTCGGTTTTATGAGTAATCAGCTTTGCGTAATATAGACTAAGCACTAGGACGACCCATATCTGAATTACCACAACGTGAGTTTAGTGTTACATCTCTGACAGACGTCTGTTCAATTTGCATTATCTTATCAAGGCTCTTGATATTGCGAAATAAACTCTCATCGATTTACCTATTATGAACTTGCTTTCCAGCAAAATGAGAAATGTTACATGCCTTTGCCGAATTCTGATTCATCCTTGGCCTTTTCAAAGTTGAAGTTGTACGGAACGGTCACGGAGGCAATCTCTCCGGTGTGGTATTTGTTTCTGGTAAAATTCTAAAAATCTGAGAAAATGGCACGCGGTGGAAGTAGTGTCGGAGGTAATGGGTGTATGCTCTCAGCCAGAAGAATTTTACTTCTCCTGTGGAAAAATCTTCTTTTCCGTCGACGACATTATATTGTGACTGCTTTTGAAATTATATTACCCACAATAATGGCGATCATGTTAGTCTATGTTCGATCTCAACTTGGGAGTGAACCAGTCAAAAATATCGACATAGTCACTACTTACCCGGACAATGACGAAGCTGTAAGTTAAATACTACGTACAACTTACTTTTAACTGTCAATTACAGTGGTGTGAATGTGAAACCTGACCGAGCGACCATCTGAGCGCTTTCCGTGTCTTATATTACGCGAGATAAAGCATCTGGCCGAGGCACTCCAATTCCGACGCCAAAATATTTACTCCGAAAAATGATCGCTCAACATACTCCGGGGCTTTCTTAAGTGTAAGCGCGATGCCAGCTCGCGTCACTACGGATGACCGTTTTGGTAGAAAGTTTTATTAATAAGGTTAAATTACAGTATTTCTGTTCGCAGGAATAATGATGCTAGCACATTATCTAATTCTACGCTTTTTTAATGAAGTATTAGCATAAAGTGGTCTCAATTCAAAGTTTAATTGAATTTTATTTCACAAAAGATGTTGGCAATATTGGAGCCCTACAGATGTGACAATTGTACGATCCTCTACGCACCCAAAAACGACTTAACAGAGAGTATAATCCTTAACTACAGGGAGCGAACTTGCAACGCGACGCCGACGGCTTGTGGTAGGCCGGAATTTGGTAAGTCCAAGTCTCCAAGTACAGTATTGCATCCCAAGAAACACTTGCATTCGATCGACTAATCAATTTGATATCAAGAACTTAACCATCCAATTAAAATAGAAAACGTTCCGATCTTCGTTAACTCAATTACCGTTTCCAGTTAATTAATTAATTAATAGTAGATTTAATTTACATTTGAATTCACGATTATATTACTTGATAACAAATTGACAGGCCGAGAAATCCACATAAATGGATACCCAAGTGAAGAAGCCTTGGAAAGTGCAGTATTAGAGGCAAGCGATTACGGTGCGAATAGAATGATCCCACTACTTGGAGTTGTATTTCAAAGTGGATTTGTAAAAAGTGACAATGGGAAGTTTCCTCCCAACAATAAATTTTCTTACAAAATTCGTCAAACACACCGCTTTGACGATCCCGATACGAATGAAATAATCTCTTGGTTTCAACAACCTGGACCAAACGATGGTACTTTTAAATATATTTATTGAACCTCGAATGGGCAGAAACACTAATTCAATTCAATTTTTAATAAATTAGATAATTCAAAGGCATACATAGACGAAGGAACACTTTCGGTTCAGTCCAGATTAGATAAGGCCATAATTGAAGAAGTTACCGGAAATAATCCAACTCAAACGGTAACTCGCTTACTACAGTAAAGTTGGATTTCAAAAGTTGGAAAATAATTTGACACTATCTTGTCTTTTAAATTAAACTATAGATTCACATCCAAGCCTTTCCATACCCACCGTACATTAAAGTTTCAGAATTTAACCAGATTTATTTTTTGCTCCTCCCACAATTCCTTATCTTGGGATTTGTGTTCATTATTCCTGCAATTGTGAGACCGATTGTGTCTGAGAAAGAAACTGGGATAAAGGTAAAAAAAATATCAAAATATTAGTGTTAATTAATGATAACACATTCACGGGTTATTTCTGAAAAACTGTGTACATAGGAATTGATGAAAATGATGGGTTTGCCCAATTGGATGCATTGGTTGGGTTGGATGCTGAATTCAATGTTCATGCTCGCTTTTACTACAACAATCGTCGTTATCATTTTCTTTATTGAATATGAGTCTGGTGCGGGTGCCTTTGTACAATATGGTGAAGCGACATATTGGTGGTTCGTTATCTTCATCTACGCATTTTCCATCACATCCTTCTGCTTCTTTGTCTCTGCGTTTTTTGAAAAGCGTAATCACAGAATTTCAAATAAAAACTTGATGCACCCATTTTCAGTTGAATTGAATTTTAATTTTCAGCTAATATCGCCACATTTGTTGGAATTGTACTGTTCTTTGTGAGCTACAATGCCTTGGCACAAACGATTGAAATGGATTATGAAAATCTGTCTCTCTTTGAAAAAATGAGTACTTGTCTTATCCCGAACATGGCATTCCATCTCGCACTCAAAGTAATGGGGGCATTTGAAGGAACTGGTATGTTCAAAAAATTTGCATACATAGTTAAATTTGTACGATTGGATTCTAGTTAGTCCGATATTTTTAATAATTAAAATGATAATTTTCAGCTGTTGGTGCCAAATGGTCTAACTTTGCTGAGCCAGCAAGCTCTGTTGATTCATTGACAGTCGCCCATTGTTTACTTATGATGGTCATAGACACTTTTCTCTACTTATTTCTTGCCATATATGTTGAATCGATTATGCCGAAAAAGTTTGGAGTTCGTAAGCCATGGTACTACATATTTTTGGTAAGTATGTAATTTTTTAAGCATAACGTATCTTGCTAAAATCGGAAGGAGTAATTATTGAATTCTCCACCAGCCGTCGACTTATTTTTGTGGTAACAAACCAATTTCATCTGAAAATACTGAAGCCTCTATTCGTCGTGGGGAAAATGATGGAAAACCTGGGTTTGAACGCGAACCGATTGGATTGAGAGCTGGAATCGTTATACAAAATTTAAAAAAAGTTTTCGGGAACGGTAAAATTGCGGTTGACAATGTTTCCTGTAAGATGTATGACGGACAAATTACTGCATTGCTGGGTCACAATGGAGCTGGAAAAACTACGACCATGTCTATTCTCACAGGTAAAATTTTTTAGGTGAGGAAACTTCAGACACAGAAGACTCATTTTTGTACTTAATTTGAAGGGATGATCGCTCCAACAAGTGGGACAGGAATAATTAATGGCTACGACATCAACACAGACATGGATTCAATCCGAGCTAATCTAGGACTTTGTCCACAACATAACATGCTATTTGACAAATTGACAGTCCAAGAGCATTTGATCTTTTTCGGACGGGTAAATTTTTGCGTAAAGTTTAATGTGATCTCCCACGGAGTAGTACAATTCAATTTTGGTGTGATTTGATTATAGTTGAAAGGAATGAGTGCATCTGATGCTCACCGTGAGATGAAAGAATTGTTGCAAAAATTACATTTGACAGAAAAAAGATATGTTCAGTCGGAGGCTTTATCGGGAGGACAAAAACGGAAACTATCTCTTGGAATGGCACTTATCGGTGGAACAAAAGTCGTCGTCTTAGATGAACCGACTTCAGGAATGGACCCTGAGGCTCGCCGGGCTATTTGGGATTTATTGTTGGTAAGTAGAAGTGGTAAAACAGTTATCTCCTGGTCAAAATTTTAATCTCTTAGAAGGCAGATGTTAAAACGACGAATGAATAATTGCACAGAATATGCGAGGAGAAAGAACGATACTTCTGACAACACATTTTATGGAAGAGGCCGACATTTTGGGAGACAGAATTGCTATTATGTCTGAAGGAAAACTTCAATGTTGTGGAACTCCAATGTTTCTAAAGGAATTTTATGGTTCGACCTTTTCGTACCGTCTTCCGTTTTATATATGATGTATCCATTTCAAAATACATAAATATTAAAATCTTGCAGGAGCTGGCTACAATCTAAAAATGACGATAAGTCCAAAGAGTCCTGTCAACCGAATCGTGCAAACCGTGCAAAAATATATTCCTGAGGCTTTCCTGAAATCTAATCAAGCACCTAATTCGTCTGAAATCTCCATCAATTTGCCTAGTGGGAGTGAAACCACTGCTAAATTCCCACCAATGTTCTCAGAACTCTCGGAGCTTCAAGAAAACTTTAATATTTTGACGATAGGAATTTCATTGACAACAATGGATGAAGTATTTGTCAAGTGAGTTGAAGAGGTCTATGACCACAGTCAGTCTCAGAATTGTATTGTAGATAAATAACGCAATTTTTGAAAAATTAGGGTTGGAGAATTGTCAGAGGCGAGTCACTCCAATGGGTCAACTAATAACAACAATGTGACAAAGACCCCTTCACCTCGTAAGCAATACATTTTTGTCAAGTTTTCAGCAACTATCCGTAGATGTTATAAAATATGCATTTCAATTTGAAAATCTTTAGGTCCAAACTTGAATCGAGTCGTTGGGATTAAATTCTTTATTCAACAATTCTGGGGTCTTCTGTTGAAGCGAATGATTTACACACTCAGGAAGTATCGTATGTTTTTTATTCAGGTAAAGATCCAAAACCTTACCGGATGATTCAAAAAAGTTTTCGTGTTTATGTTTGAAAGATTTTGGTTTACAATTTCATATCTTTATTCTAATGAATTCTAAAGTGGGATAGAAAACAGCGACATTCTCTTAGTTTCCCAGATAATTTTAATACGAACTTCGGTCCTAACTTTGATTGTTTTTAGTTTGCCCTGCCATTAGTTCTGGTAATCGCAGCTCTTATCATCAGTCGAGGTACACTGAGCAATTCAGATGACAGACCTCCGCTGAAAATGGACTTGTCATACTATAAGGACTCAAAGACAATATACTATGCTGATACAACAAATGACGCTGAGGTAAATGTCTCGACAGCCACGAGCAGTTTTATATTTTAATTTTAGGACCAAAAGTTTTATCCTTCACTTTATTTTAGACTTTGGGCCAACATTATGCAACCGCGGTTCAACCTTCGGAGGTCATAAAAACAAATGATAACATTCTGGACGCTCTAGTTTATACTGGAACACAAGACTTGGGTTCATATCGCACACATTATATAGTCGCTGCAGAGTTCAACCAAACGACAGCAAAAGCAATGTTTTCGACAATTCCAAATCATGCGGCTCCATTGGCCATGAATTTATTAACAAATGCAATTTTGAAGAGTAGTAATGGAGAGAGTGCTGGATATTCTTTGGAAATGACGGTTCATTCACTTCCAGAGCTAGATTCCCTGGATCCTGCTTTGGATACTGACCCAGACTACCTTACTTCGAATGCGATTCTTTTGGGTATAATGATTCCAGTTGGTCTGGCCTTCGTCGCAGCAAGTTTCCTCATTTTTCCAGTGGAAGAACGACTTTGCAAGGTGTGTCGATTTGGAATTCTTAAAATATTCGCCACTCCCCTCCTCCCCTCCCTCGACTTGCCAAATCTGATAGGCTATACCGAATTCAGATCTCTTCGTCCTGTTAAGCAATATTAAACACTAACATTTTTCTTTGTAGGCAAAACAGTTGCAGTTAATGACAGGGGTCAGTCCATTAGCGTACTGGCTCACATCGTTCTTATGGGATTTTTGTTTGACGGTTGTGCTCGTTGCAATCATGGTTGCGTTCTTTCCAATTATAGAAAAATATGAAGCCTTCACTAACAATGGCGGTGCAGGTATGTAACGCATCTATGAGACTTGACATTATAGAAATTTGTGCATTTCAATTTTTTCGGAAATTGTTGATACTGAATAATTTAACCTTATCAGGTGTACTATTCCTCTTATTCTGTCTATATGGCTTTGCGGCGATATCATTTTCATACTTGATGAGCCTTTTTGTTTCAACCGTGGCCGGAGGCTTCACAATTGTAATTATTCTTCATTTAATAACAGGTGAGTTGGTTGAATGCAATATAATTTCGATTCGCCACACCTAATTTCACGTCTCTTTGTAGGAATGGTGATGTCACTGGTAGTTTATTTCGTTGAAAATGGAGGAAATCCATCTCCCGTTTTCGAAGCAAGAGTGATTGGAACATTCTTCCCTACATTTACTCTGTCCACAAGTCTTATGAAATTTACAAATATTGCCAATGAGAACACCAGATGTAATATTATTCAACAATCAACGTTGGATAGAATTTGCGAGCCAAGCTTTGACCTTCCTGGTCAACTTGAGCTTGTCCGACAATGTTGTTGTATGATAAAAACTTATGAAATGACATCTTCTAGTCATTTTTGTTTACAGATTAAATAAGCATAACTTTGTATGTTGTTTAAAGCTAATTGCCTGGAATTGGGGATGGGATGCTTTCAACCGAAGCCTTATCTTACATGGGAACATTCAGTCTCAGACTATAACACTAAGACTGTACCTGGAATGGGGATGGATATGATGTTTTTGACAATACTTGGTATCGTTTACTTTGCATTGACCCAAATTGTTGAATACGGACTTTTGCGAATTCTATTCTCACGTGTCATTAAGTCTAAGAATTCAGCTTTCCAAGAACAGTCACAGGACGACGATGTACGAGCAGAGTCTCAACGCGTTCGCTCGCTCATTAGCTCAGGTTTGATTTTATTTGGTTGGTTGGGTACGAATTATCACTTACGTTTACCAGTAAAACATTTTCCATTGTTTCCAATTAAATTTAGATCGAGCTAAAGAGGATGCCTTGATCGCAAGCGATATATGCAAAAGTTATGGCTCCTTGGCAGCAGTTTCGAAACTGAGCTTCGGTGTCCATCATGGTGAATGTTTCGGATTACTTGGAGTGAACGGAGCTGGAAAAACGACAACGTTTAGAATGTTGACTGGGGACGAAATTCCCTCAAGTGGGAATGCATTTGCCCATAAATACACGCTTTTAAACAATCGTTCATATTTCCTTTCAAATATTGGTTATTGTCCCCAATTTGATGGAATTGTTGGGGTTCTGTCCGGCAGACAAATGCTACAACTATTTTGTAGACTTCGAGGAATTCCTAGCGAATCGGTTGATGCGGAGGCAGACAGATGGTTGCATAAATTAGGTTAGTAAATGGGATACTATTTCTAGGGCTGCATATAATTTATCTTTGAGTGTTGTCTGGATGCATATTTTAAAGGACTCTACGAGTGTGGAGATGTTCAGTGTGAAAAATACAGTGGAGGTATGAAACGTCGGCTCAGTGCAGCAATGGCCCTAGTGGGTGATTTGCCCCTGATTATGTTGGATGAACCAACGTCTGGAGTGGACCCTGTGGCTCGAAGACAATTTTGGAAAGTAATTGAATCTGTCAGGGATTCTGGGCAAGCAGTCATTTTGACTTCCCATAGGTAAACTAATAAGTCACGGTTATCACTTATCACTATTAGATTCAAACTATGGATTTCTAAACTGAATCGTATTGAAATTGTACTTACTTTAATTTAGTATGGAAGAGTGTGAAGCTCTTTGTTCACGGTTGGGAATTATGGTGAATGGACAATTCCAGTGTATGGGTGGAGTTCAACACTTGAAAAATAAGTTTGGTCAGGGTTACAGTCTTCTATTGAAATTAAGGCCTTTGATTCCACAAGATGACCCTGGAATCAATGCTCTCAATCAAGAAATCTGTACACGGTTTCATCCTTGCGTCTTGAAAGATCGTCATCAGGTATGTTGAAATGAAATACTGGCAGATATTTCAATTACAATTCTAACATATTCAAAAAGCATGAAGTTCAATTAAGTTATATACAAAGTCAAAAAAATTAAACGTTCTTTTTACGTATTCACAGAACGTTCTAAAGTACCAAGTCTATGACACAAAAATGTCTTGGGATATTCTCTTCAAAACAATGGAAGATTTCAAATCTATCTTTGGAAATATTTTAGAAGACTATAGTGTGAGTGAAACGAGTCTAGAAGAGGTTTTCTTGTCATTCGCCAGAAAACAATATCCAGACCGAACTGCAGATGTTTCAGCCTGCAGAAAATTTATCACTTGTCAATGTTGATAATGACCTAATAAAGTTATTTTAGTGAAATTGATTCGATTCGACAACAAAAACGCTTTTGCAAAGCCCCTGATCTGTAACATGCGAAACAATTATTGCCTACAAAATATGTAATAAAATCTGTCTATCCATAATAAATATAATTCTTTATTTATGAAATTTTGAACCCGGGTCAGGTTAATCTTCTGAATTCTGCTATTCAGTATTGTATAACAAATTGTAACAAAAACTATAATTAATTTTACAGGAAGAAAATTGTCCAATTTATCCTGTCCAATATACAGGTCTAACCACACAGGTTCACAAAACGAGAACATCGTGCATACACATACTTAAGGTATGAGAAATTGTGAAAACTCTTATGACCTTTCGTAAACTAAGATATCATTATTATCATTTTAAAATTACTTTCATGATAACGATAAACTACATGGATGGAAGACTAGTTCATTACAGAAAGAAAATCAATTTTTTTACATCGTATTTAAGGCATAGACAATCCCCGTTTCCGTGGTGTCACTGGGAGATCTTCTCTTCCGCGCACTGCGTTTGTAAAAAACACCCTCTCCACAATTCTAGAACTCTTCAGAACCCTAGAGTAAAAAAACGAGAGTGTAAAAACTACTCGGACTGAAAAACTGTTTTGGTTTAAACCTTGAAAACTTATTAATAACTTACTTGACAAATGTGAGAAGATCCATAATCTCCCGACGACGGAGTATCGGCTGTAGTGGCATTATTGGATCCCATATCTCATGAATGTACTTATTCTTGATGTGTTTGTCGAGATCCTCGAAAAGTGTGTCAAAGATTTTTGCCATGTGAACCTCAACAATACCATCACCTACATCGTCACTCGTAGCAGTATTTCTGTCTTTGAACAGAAAAAAACATAATATTAAAATACCAAAAAATTAGCCCAAAGTAGTTTTTGTCCGAGCTCCTGTTACCTGTACTTTGTTGAAACAGGGCGAGTCCCTTTAAAATGTCCAATTCAGGCGCGTCTAACTTTAAAGAACTTTTCAACTTCACGAGAACGCTGAGCCTTTCTAAGTAGAAAATATCAGTATTCAAATCGTGTCTGGTTTTGGCAATTTCTTTCCAATTCTTCTCATAATAATGCAGAACATCCTGCAAGATAGTACCATCCACACTTAAAATGAATATTTCTCGCCAACGTGCGTCCAAATGGTCAAGTCGGGCTTCAGGACTGTTGACAAACGAAGCAAAAACTACAATTCCTATACATTTAGTCATTAAAAAGTATTATTTATAAAAGTACCGAAGCAAACGGTATGTCTTCAACGTCATGTGAACAAATTCTGTCGAATCTGCTCTCAATTCTGTACCAGAATGGAAAATTCTGTCCTCAAGAGAAGGCGTCATAGTGTGAAGAGAGTCGATGTCGCTGGTTCGCAGTAGTAGTGAGTCGTTAGCACCGGTAAGTAGAGACTCAGCAGCCTCCATTTCCATACTGGAAGTCACCTCGAGTCCTTGTCCATCCAAACTCCGATCCAAGAGTGTGTCACAAAAAGTAGGACTCAAGGTATTTTCTGACGAAGAAGAGGATGAAATACTGATTTCCTATAAAAAAATTAGACCAATATTATGATAGTAATTATACTATTGGTTCATTAAGTTACCAGTTACCTCTATATTTATCATATCTGAAAGTGAAAGAACAGCGTTCTCTGTTGCATATTGCACAAAGTCGAAGAAAGTCTGGCCACCTTCGCTCTTCCGGTCCTCTTCGTGTTTTTCTTCTCTGTTAATGATATCCGAAGGATCTACTGCACTGCCACAGCTCATTTCAACATCTTCGTTGTCAATAACAATGACAATAGGACACTCTTGTGGTGAAAATCCAGATTTCTCACTTCCGGTTCCAAGTCCAGAGTCCAGGACCGTATCGTCTTCATCACTCGATTTAGCGACACGTTTATTCTCAGAATCTGCGAAGACGAAGCCAAACAATTCCAACGTAAATATCCAATCAATTTTACAAATAATGATCGGGTAATTAAAATTCCGAAATACCTTTGAGTTGACCATCACCATCACGTTCATTAATTTCCGACTCATCCTGTCCGCACGGTAAGGGGACTTCAGAAATGGGCTCGGTCTCATCTTGTGAACCTGTCGGCACGGACTGAGTCTTTTGTTCAAACCCTAAGAAAACGGAAGGAGGAAATGAATGAAGAAAAGAGTTTCCAAGTTTAGATATGGCAAAATCAAAATCATATAATACAAAATTTATTGTGGTTCAATACTTTCAGGTTCTAATCCGACGGCCAAACATTTTGAGAGTCGACATCCTGAGCACTTAGACCTTGTAGTTCTTGTGATGACACACTCTCCGTTATTCCTGCAACCTTTTCCTGAACCACCCGCACCCGTTTGAACATGGGTTTCAAAAAAACCAGAACAATCGGCACAAATGTCTTTCCCAATTTTCCTACTGCTGAATACTGCAATTCACAATTAAAAAAAAACACATATTAGCAATAAATTATAGTTGAGAGAAGTACAATTAATTCCTCGCCCGTTGCTTCGCTACGTTAAGGGCTCGGCGCCTAAGGCAGACATGGTGTATACTAGATGCACTTGTCACATGAGGTTTTTTATAATTTCAAAATGACTTATTAGAAAAAATACACTCGTGAATTGACATAGCCAAGGTCAAATCGGTTATGTCATTTTCTTGTGTATTTTTTTGTTAGTTGCTTCCCATTTAGCCTAGGAATTTACAAATCAAATTCAAAGTGACTTAATTTCATAATTTAATTAGTGTATCGGTGAAAAATTATTTACCGTTTGTTCCAGCACCGCATACGAGGCAATTCCGTTTACTTTCCTTCAAAAATTTTGCCTCCATTTCTTTTAATTCTTGAAGGCGACCCATTTTCATCTGCGCTCCGAAAGATTTTTGAACTCAAATCAACACGTCACGTTTTCCCATGAGATTATCGATATAATGCCAAAAATAATTTGAATTACAATTTCTGAAACTGAAACTGAGGATCTTTTCTGAAATTTTCTGAAATTCTGAATATGAAAAAACTAAACACAAATTACCCAACACAAACACAAACAAGAACAATTCTGGATTCTGGAATGCAATGCAAATGCAACTTATTGGAATAGAAAAAAAAATTCCCGCACAAATCGACTAGACACCCGCGCGTCATTCGAATTTCCAAGAATTAATGCTCCGCAAATTCCCAGGGCATTGCAAATTCCATTGTCTATTGTTCCATAATTTTCGTGTGTACCACCGGATTCATCAGAGGAAATTGCGAAATCGAGGTCTATCGATTTTGTGTACCACAACTTTTCCAAGAATCCATCGTTCACAGACGATATTAAATGCATACCTAAGTACTTCAAGTTTAATCGAGATTTTATTTGACCGTATTGTGCAGTCCTGACCGTTCGTGTACAATTGCATTTTGTATAAGGTATTTCCATTTTTCTAGTCAATTTCGAGAAACCGGTGGTCCAGTCTGCCCAGTTCATTCAGAGAACGACGAGATGATTTTTTTAAAATATACGTACAAAATATTCGTTTGTCACTTTTTCTGCTCACACGAAAATCTCATATTATTAATCTGAATTTTTCAGCTAGAAGCAAAATAGAGATTTTTTAACTTATAGGGAATATGCATTTGTAAAGTGTTTGTTTATGAGACGAGGAGACGATGACCGGATACAATTTCCACATTGAAATGTCAATGTCAAATCAAATTATATGAACTAAATTGAAATTGGAATTCCTATTACTAGACAACACAAGTTGTAATAATAATTGCATCTGTGATGAGTTTATTACGATTTTCACTCAAAGATTTTACAATACAATTTGTACAAATGGGTGGAAACAATTTATGGCTGCTATGCTGCTGTAGTTTAGGCTAACAACTTTTTCTGATACTTCAAAGTTCAAAAGTAGATGTAAAGTCACTCTTCCACCGAATTTGAATTGGTACCATTGAATCGTACCATGGCCGAATTGATGGTAGTACTTGCACACTCGTCCTGAAGGCCGTTGGATCCCTACGGCAAACATGGCTAAGGTCACTGCCTTAGAAGAAGGCCAAGATGGCCAAATATATCCGGATATGAAGAGGAAATAATGCAGTTGCCAAATGAATCTGGGATTCGGTGCCATTGCGTTGCATTGAGTCGATCCATGGTAAAATGTGGTAGTAGTACTTCCACCCTTGTTCTGATGGCGGTTAGATCCCTGGGACAAACATGGCTAATGTAACTGCTCCCAAAAGATGGCCAAATATATCCAGAATATATCGTGAAGATGAAGTATTGTACTCGTCAAATCAATGCAATCTGGGATTTATATTTAACAAGTAGGAGGCAATGTATTGGTACCATTGGGTCGATCTATGGTGCTAGCATGCGGTAGTAGATCTTGAACTCTTGTCCTGATGTCGGTTAGACCCACATGATCGGTTCGAAGAGATTGTCCAAGATCTCCAAACATTAAATGACAATGGAGGTACACGTAACGATGCAGGCATATTTGAAGGGTTTCCGGTTTAAACGGGGCTGCCAGACGAGAACTGAACCCTTCGACGCACCCCATTTGTGTTTTTTTTTTGGTCTGGCCGGGGAAAACACACCTCTGCAAGCAAAGGAAAAACCCGGCTGGTCTATGCCATCTCCGGTGGGACTTTAAGGAGGCTTAAGACTCTCACTCCCAGCGACCGTTGAATCAGACCCTGGCTTCTTCTTGCTCTGGATGCAAGGGATTACGCACGAGAAAATACTTCGGACAGATTTGCCAAATCCTTTCTTCTTCGGCTTCGGAGGTGGTACACTTGGTTGACTTTCAGAAGATTCGGAAGAAACGTCCGACAAGAGTGCCTCATACTCCGAAGGGTCTCGAGCTTTACCTCGAAACTCTACCTTTTTCCGACAAAGCCGTTTCTTGTTAGAATATCTGGAATTGTATAGCACGAGGGGATATGAAGCCTCAGGAACAGACAAACTTGCTGTTGAATAAATAAATGTGATTAAATAAATAGTCAATTCACATTCTTAACATTACTTCCATTAAATTAATCTCTAACCAGAATCGTCCAGAAGTCGGTCACCGTTCCCATCGATGACCATGGGACTCTGGACGTCCTCATATCCCTCGTTGCAGACACCTTCTAACAATCGTCGGCCTGAAACCATAAATGAAACTTTAGGTGAAATCAATGCCCTGAATTCCTTAGATAACTAAAGTCGCAAATAAATTAGTATAACATTTTGACATACTTGGGTTGTCGGGTCGCGGAGTTACGGCACCAGAGTTTTCATCGTCCGAAGCTTCCGTTAGTTCTCCAGATGAGATGTACCACCTGCACTTGACAGGTACGGGCCAGGAATTATTATTGATATCATCGTTTGGAACATCATTTGGCTCCGTATCTTCTGTTGAACGGAAAAATTATTTTATAAAAGTACACAAAACATACGATAATTGCAAGACTAGTTTAAACTTACCAATAATTCCTGTTCCATCCACCTGATGAACTTTTTCAGCCATATCTTTCATGAAGTCGCATTGAAGAAATAACTCTGTCAGTTGATTACGAAGTACATCTCTTTCAATATGTAGTTGTTCCATCTCTTCCTGGAAGGTCAGTCGGCTCTTATATTCCATTTTAACCAGGTCATTGTAGTCTTGGTTCAGGTCATCATAGTCTCGCTTAAGGACTGCAAAATCTTTGTGCAAAGATTCGTACGCAAGTCTCACCTGAGAAAGGAAGAAAATCAGTCTAATTAATATTTTCTGAAGCTGAATTTTAGTTGACAGTATAAAATAATATTTTCATTGTGAAAACAATATGAATTCGAAAGTTTTAAAATGAACAAAGACTCGTGAGTCCACAAGGTGTACTTACAAGCTTAGAATACTTTTCAGTTGTCTACAATTCTATCCATCTTAAGTTTGGAGAGAACTCATCGGTCGCCTAGTTTTAGAATTTAGCAATTGAAATTGAATATTGAAATCTCACCTTACGTTCTTCAGTCCGCAAGTACGAAACGTAGATGAGAACTAAAATGAGACCAATGATGACTGTAATGATGAGAGCTGGTAAGATGGGTTCAGAAACCGACTCCTTCTCAGTTGACATCGGAGCATAATCTATAAGTAAAGATTCAGATTTATTAATCGATTTTTAGTTGAATATATAATTCTGTTGATGAAGAATAATGACATTGGACCAAGTCAAATTGTCCTGAACTTAAACAAAACGGATGAAACCTAAAGTTACATTTCAACCTCAAAGTAGTAATCTGAAAAGACATTTAAGACATGACCGGAAATATCTTTTTTAAGAAAGCAAGACTACAGAAGACACAATTTATAAGGGACTTCTTCACAATTCTATTCGAGAAAGAACTCCCTGTGGGGTAAAAATTATGACCGAAATAAATTCAACCGAAGGGGGTGTATAGTCACAATTAATTTGAGAAACCCAAAAACAACCAATTGTAATTTTTATTCGTATATACTGTACCTGGAGGAAGTTGATTTGACTCTGGAGTAAAGTGGAGGTCATGGTTGTCGTTGGCAAGATCGTGAATTTGCACTTGCCTTGCCGCTT
>JAQGCB010000448.1:0-22294 GCA_034698835.1 Protaphorura tricampata
AGGGCGGGTTGGCGATCGCCAACCGCGCCACTGGGAATTTTCGGCGCCACTCTGAGTGAATGATGACTAGATAAAATTAACAAATTATAAAACTGAAAAAATGAAAGGATTTGCGTTAAATCTGTACCATATTCTGCGGCCCACCAACACGTTTCAAATGTAAAACTCGCTGCCATCTCGTTCTCTCTCTGATTGTTTACTGTTCACAAATTACTTCATAATTTCGGCAAAACTGAACTCAGATATTACTATACTTGTTCAAAAATAAACAGTGAGATGACCAAAGGCTAGGTGTCAATGGCTAAACAGTTATTCCGAAACATCCAAAAAATTTGCGCGTTGCGCGCGCTAATTACTCCATTTCTTCGTCAGGACCAGGGTCAAAAATTTTGTGCTCGTGCCGGGTAATTCTCGTACCGTACTATTAACTGTAAGTGAATATCATATCAGGAAATTTATAGGTATGTAGAATTGACAATCCTATACGGTAGTAAGAAAATCAAGATGTTGATGCTGGAAGTCGAAAAAAAAGCGGAAGCCTTTTAGAAGTTCCGATGTCGCGAACTGTGACTGTTTTTGTTTTGTAATTTTACTTTAAGATTGGGCGAATTTCGGTAATGCTTTCAGGAGGCAAAATCTCACGCGTTGGCCACGGAACCGGTGAAATGGATAACATAAGCATGACAATGATCGTAATATAATTAATGAGCGTTGAGAGAGAATTGACACATGACTTAAATGTCGAGGACATTATCCATTTGCATACAAAGTCTTCCGACGAGGTGCGTCGTCTCCTAACCTACATGTAATTACTTATATGTAACCCAGTGACTGCGAAGGAAAGAGATCCCTTACCTAAAGTAAGATGGGAAATTGTCATTGTCAAATTCGTTTTATTTTTTAAAAAAATTGACTCGCCAACCACGCCTTTGCCGTAAACGTAACACCAACCTGTCAAAAAAAATTGTGTGGTGAGAGTTGGATTTTGATTGACGGAATTGACAAAGTATAACTTGCATAAATCCTGATTTCATTTGGGTTCAAAGCAGTATATAGCCATTAGCCATGCACAAAATAAGCAGCGATTGCATATGCAAAACAGCCGGTCTGCAGTGCCATTGAAATATACTGAAATTTTTCACATGAGTCCGTCAAATAAATGGATTCAAATTCCTGACCAAAAAAAGTACCATGTTGAATCGCCGCTTAACAATGAATCCAATGAAAAGTGTTTTAAACGTAATACTTTAGTTTTTGGAGTGGTGACAAGGAGGCCGTTTTAGTAGGACAAATGTTGTGTTTTAAACCCGCTCAGGCCAAATGTACTCGTGACAAAGGGTTCTTATTACTTTTCAATACCAGAAATCAGATGAACACCGTACTGATTCATCTAGACTAAAAATTTCAATGAGTGGCATAAAAGATTATTCTTTCGCGTAGATTATCCAATCTAAGGATGTATGTTGACCACTGCTGTACAATTCGTGGACAATCTCAGTATTGAATTGTAAGAAGCTACCCGAGTAACAATTTTATATCTTAAGGACCTCCTTATGTAAGCAGAATTAGGATTTCAAACGGTCTTTAAGAGATCAGAATTAAGATGTAAGATATTGCAAAGATATTTCACATCCCGGATGTCCGCCGAATTGATGCCAGAATAATATCTTAACAATATCGTAAAAGAGCGATGATAAGACATCTTTTAGACATGCAACATTTGATATCTTAATTAAGACCTCTTGACCTCTTTATGATATGACTTTCAAGAAATGATTTTGACATTTAACAAACAGATGTTCAATTTTGAATTTAATTTATTGAAAATGTTAAAAATTTAAATAATTACAAAGAGAGATGTAGCTTCATTTTCCTTACAGACTGACATGAAATTTTCGTGTCAGTCTGTAAGGAAAATGAAACTTAATTAGGTGTAATACTTAATTCTATAATGTACTAATGATCGTAACTTGGTCGATAGAGTACGGAAATTAAATTCAAATGCAGTGATTTTTCATAATTTAGAAAATTCGATAACTCGGGTTTTTGTGAAAGGGAACCTTAAAATCATAGAGCGTTTACCCTTAATGAGTCTGCTGGGAATTCATCCGACACTATGCGCTTTTTGAGTGAATTATTGAGGTCGTGGACTCAATATGCATGCACTTGAGGAAAAGTAAATAAGTGCAAGTTGTTGTAAGCTTAAATGATGCAGAACCCGGGTTGTGGCTGTAGTTGTGGTTAAACTTAAGAAAATAAAAAGATTACACTTGAAAGAAAGTGGAAAGGTTAACAGAGCCATTCATGAAAATGTGAAAATCATCCTAATTTTATCCTTAGTGAGTTGTTCGCTCATTTCTGAGGTCACAATTTGATCAAAAGTGAGATAGACACGGTCCTTGACTCACTAAACTTTCTTAAACTATTTTAAACAGGAAGGCAGGCCATGGATGGATTTGCAATGTGCAATATGAATGTTGGGTCTACGATTTACCCTTGTGCGGTGCGGTGCATTGCAGTGCGGTGTAATTTATAAAAATTGGCGACACCCTAGGAAAATGTTATCGTAACCCAATTTTAAAAACAACTCACCGCAGACTTGGATCGCTATCTGAACTTGGAAGGTCGGCGATTGTAATAGTAGTAAAAATAATCGGGTGAATTGAGGTATCAAAAATTCCCTTCCGTTTACAAACGATAGGACTCCACTCAAGACTCAACAGTCAAATTCTTATTTTGAGCAGGCACATAATTTTTTTAAAATAATTTGAGCACAAAAAGACGACCGTATATTTACATTGTATAATTACAATTTAATATCCACTCGACAGTACTGAAAAATTTTGGAGGGTTTAAAATTACAAAATCACACGCTTAACACATAAATACTTAAACCTAGTTCAAAACACATAATATTCGAACTCATGGTTCTTTGATGACTAAAATAAATTCGTAGAAATCGGCAGATTTTACTAAATGAATGTGATAACTATTCTAAAATTTAAACTTCTTCGGTTTCCGACGAGTAGTTAAACTTAGAACCCATAGAACTCGTGGAACTATTTGAAATCCAATTTACAACTCTCTCTGAAATTAAATTTTTATCAATCTCAGTCTCAAGTCCATAATTTCCAAGGGCTTTACAAGATTTAGATCTGGAATGGCGGACGGTTGCTCTTTCCGCCGTCATCGCCCTCGGCCTTTGACTACTTCGTGAAGTTTTTATCGTATCCTTCCTCTGAAGTAACCCTTGACCTCCTTCTCCAACTAAACTCCCACTGCTTCCTCTACGGAACCAATCATCCTTCAAATACTTTAAAATTTCTCGTACTTCACAACGTTTCCAGGCTTTGGGTTCCAGAAGTCTTTTGAAGAGTCGAATAAGTCTTGGGGAGAAAGTATTGAAAGTCTCAGGCATTCGAATGGACTTCCTCCGATGCCAATCAGTGTACTGACAATATTGGGTGTCCGTGATATCTGCGACATGCCATGGGGCAGTACCTCGGAGACATACATAAAGAATGATCCCGGTTTGCCAAACGTCAGATGCCGTTTGACAGTAATATCTTTCCTGGAGAACCACGTGACAAATTTCTGGAGGTGAGAATGGGATCCATGTTTGATTCGTTCGTGTCACAAGTGCACCCTCAGGTCGGGTGTAGCCGAAATCACAGAGTTTGATCACTGACAAGTTTTGTTTGAAAACCAGGATGTTCTGTAAAATTAAGGGATTTGTAACATACAATTTTAGTATTTCAGCAAATGAAACCAAATTAGTTTTTTATTATCTTTTTTAAACTTTTTAAACTAATATTTTAAATAAAAATTTACCTCTAGCTTCAGGTCACGATGAACCAAGTGAAGACTGTGCATAAATTCAAGAGCCGCTGCCAATTGACCCGCGATAGCTTTAACTTGCGTTTCAGGAAGTCCACCTCTCTTCACAAACCTGGATAAATCACCATAAGGTGCAAATTCCATACACATAACAAAGCAGTTGTCCCAAATAAATGATACGTTAAAGGAAGTGACGATGTTAGGGTGTGGGCTGAGAAAATAATTGTAATTTAATTCCCGGCTGAAATCCTCTTCTGATGTGACTTCACAATGAATTGCTTTGAGGACCATTTTCTCTGTATTCCGCTTTGCCATGAGTACTTTTGCAAATGACCCTTCAGCCAATGTTTTGACAATGTCAAATTCATCTTCCATATTCAGCTCACGAAATATGCTATTGTTACTACTTGCAGTTGGACTGGGCATTGTGTTTGTGTTTGACTCGGATTCTAAATGAATTGAATCAATTCGTAACTCTCCAGGAGACTTTGGTGAGGATTCTCTGTACGTTTGATACATCATCTGCATTTGTAGTCAATTATAGATGAGGTAATTCCTTTGTTGAGATTTGAAGAGAACAATCCTGTGTACACATAAAAATACGTAATACATTGTGTGAGAATATCTGTTTATCGTGTAATATTATAATTGAAATCATAGTAATTTTTTATAAAATATGTGGAGATTTTTTAAACCTACGACGAGAGCACTGAAACTTATAGTTAAACGGAACTTACTAAAATAATAAAGATCTGGGTCTGAGAATTCATTCGCATTCAGAGACAAAAAACCTGCTTCTACAAATGCATGGAAGAATATTTTGGTAAATTGACTAATGGTGTTGGATACAGCAGAAATAAAAATATGTATTCAGGCCGATGTCATCTGGTCGAAGTCTCCGCAGGTCTAATCATAGATAACACATTTAATTTCATTACCTTATTTTTGTTGTTCCCACTCTTGAGATTGTTTGGGTTAAAATACTGAGCAAAATTTATCTTCAAATGGATTCATTAATTTTCTATCAGAAATCAACTTCACAATTCAAACAATTTTAAAATTAGCTTCCATTCCAGGACAGTTTCAGCTCTGTACGATTGTTCAATCTGAAAATCAAAGTCGATGAAGTGCTCACTTAAGTTTTGGCACCATGCGCTCATTCACCCCAAAGTTTTCGGTGTAAATTATCTCGACACAGTGTAGTACAGGTGATTCTTGGAAAATCAAATCGTTTGACTCATAAAAAACTTTGAATCGTGCCAACGAATTCTTCACTCATCCGAGAAAAGCATAATAATGGTTCAGAATAATGAGGCGACAAATGCTGATTATGAGCATTGTCAATGAGAAATGAAATGAATTTCCACTTTACTTGTTCGTGTGCGAATTTCTTTTTACAAGAACTGAGTACGAGTACGAGTGCAAATTTTTGTGTGTACGTTCTGAGAAGTGTGATTTTGGCAGATGGAGGTCGTGGACGACGAAGAGGCTGAAGAAAAACGTGAACTGACTGAACTCAGGGATCCAGAGTGTGACTGACTTTTATACATTTTTTCGTACACAAATTCGGGCACGGGTAGGAGACCGGGCCGGGATTCAGGAGTTTTTAGAATGTAAGTCATACAAATACCATGTTGACCCGAGAGGTGAGAGAGAGTGAACATATTTATTTATAAATGTAGGTGCTATTTGGCTCAGAATCTACAGTCAGAGTGATGTGTGGGTCAGTTATCCTATCCAATCAGGTGTTAGGGTTTTTGTCGGTCTCAAAACAATCGAAAATACTCTAAGAAACCTTTTGCCACGGGAAGTCGCTCACGAGACGACTGAACAAAAGAAATAAATTTTTGAAAATGCTCATTACGTGTAATTAATATTTTCATCAAATTAGGTAATTTTAATCAATTCTTACTAGGCTTTAATTTAATATAATTTTTGTATTACATAAATGTATGACAATGTGTCCTAGTTTACAGAAAAAAAGAGTAGTTCGTGACAAAATCCTCAAGACATTCTATTTGTCAAAATGTCATACCAAATGTCAACGCAGTGTACCTTCTTTTGTTTTAGTTGCTTTGATTTATTAAAGCCCATCAATGACTTTACATTACATTGTCCTCTACGGCACGACATGACAATAGGAACAATTAATGCAAGGAATATGTGCACGTGCAGTAGAATATGTTTGACAGGACTCTTTTCGTCTAATCTGAAGTTTCCTTGAATTTTGGTGAATTTGATGAAATCTGCTCTGCTAATTCTTAGGCGTACATCAACGTGATTTAATTCAATAAACAACTTTTCAACCCAATTTCGGATACTAAATAAATACTGTCCGTATTCAGACACCTAGAATTTTTAACAAAGTTCAGAACGTGTACATATGTATACATATTACATATGTTCCGTTGCGTCGTCCGAGGAAAATATAAATGAAGAGTAGATGCAGACACAGTGAGGTAAAAATTCCATATCAAATTCTGGTAACTACTGCATTTATATATTTTTGGAACGGGAACTGCCAGGCAGTTCCCAAAAATTAAAAGCAAAAGAAAAATCGGGGGGTCAATCCATTGGGGCAGACAATGTGAATTTTTTTGGGGGATTTAATCGCTTTCCTATATTTTCAATAAAAATAAATGCTCTTGAAGGAAAAACCGCAAAGGCATCAATTTTACAGTACGAAAAATTCTTGGCAATGATTTTTGCTCTTGAATCCTAATCCTGAGTGTTGAATTAAGTATCAACTTAACACTTGACAGGAATAACCACTCGAGTTTGCGTTTGGTTTGGCCAATGCCAGATTACTGTAATTTATTCAGTGTATTCTAATCTGAAGTCGAATTTAGCATTTAGCACAAGACTGCATGGCCACCCGGGTGGTTGAGTAATTTTTGTTGTACATTTTGAATCTCATCCTTAGAATGTCAACAAGATCTTCTCGGGCAATTTATTTCATTCGTCGAGTCATGTCTTTACACTTTAGATACACATCGGAAGATATTTTTAGGAATGCCGACAACATCAGTGAAGGAAAAAAAAGTGTCTCTACATTCATCAACTCAAAATTGTTCATAACGATGGATTCATTCACGGATTTCCCTCACATAATTTGCACCCACTTAATCGTTTGATAGTTTGAGACGATTGCAATTTGCGAATTGCGGTTGCGATTCTGCGTTACACATGTACGTACGAATGTGGGATTCTTTTTATTTTGTAAGTTATATATTTTTTTTCTACTTCCTTGAGAAAATCCGTTATCTCTCTACCCCGCCCATCATTCATTCATTAAATTTGATTCAATGAAATTATGCTCAATTTTTCTCTGTGATTTAACCTCCTTTTCAAGTTTGGGTAAAAATTAGCCCGTGCGTGTGTAACGGTACACTTATAAATAACTCCGCCCAATTAGGATTTTTATATTCTTCCGTCGTTGCATGGCATTTGGCTGGCAATTTTTTTTTCTCCTTCTCTCTCTCAAATAATTACGTGACTTAAATTGAATGACATGACGGAATTCTTATTTATGTGGGATTAAAAGTGTCATAAGTATTTATTATGTGTTGTGCCGTGCCTGGCCTGGCCGACTGTGATTCTTGTGAGGTGAGAATGTCTTCGGGCACGCACTCATATAAATACGAACAACAATGTACAACCACGCTTTAGTGTTGTATTGAAAAAATTTGAAGATCCTTCATTTTTGAAAGTTTTAAATTGATTTGGTTTGATTTTTTTTGCAATGAATAAATTCCAAATTTCAACGTTGAGTGTTGTTCTTGTGCTCGGAATTGTTGGATTTTTTGGTCCAGTATTTGTTCAAGGTCAACAAGGGAGTGATGGAGCTTGTAGTAAATTTTACAGACAATCCAGGCGGGCTGGAATGACAAGTTATGGACGTTTTGATATTCCAGTGGATCCGGATTTTCCAAAATTTAAGCTCCAGGTTAAATTCAGTCGGGCGATTCATAGTATGACTGTAAGTAATTTACTTTAATTGTTCTTAGAGATAATTTTTCGATCATATTTGAAAAGGATAATGAACAGGCATTTGATATACAGAATTAATAAAAATTAAGGCTGTTCTTCGATATATTGCCTGACAAGGAAACCACTGCACTGTGCTCAGAAACTAATCCGACAAAAGAAAAAGGTGTTCCGAACACAAGTTTAAATTTTGTTGTTCTACTTGTAATTTAATTTCAATATAATTTCCTGCAATTAAGAAATTAGTTTGTTTGCACCGTAGCTTTCAATTTATCACTGTAAAAAATTATCCTTCTGATTGAGTGTGCAAAATTTCGGACGAACTTCCCTGTGCGTCAGCCACAATTTATTAATATCAGCATACCATGAAATACTTTACTTTAGTTTACAGTGTAACGAAAAAATAACTAATCACTCATCCTTAGTAATTAATGATCGCGCATTAAATAATTCATAATATGCCCAATTATTTTATTCGTCATGTACAGTTTCGACAAATGAAGGCAAAAGACATGGGGGCTCATCGTGAATTCTCGATTAACATGTTGGAACCATCCAAAAATGGGATCCTGACCTTCAACTCGGTCACTAGGTTAAGAGGATTATTCGGTCATACACCTCGGGTCATTAAAATTGTCCACAACGGGAAGACTCTTTGTGGAGGTTATTAACACACTATTGGTAATCTTTCTGTATGATCTTCTTATAATTAACTATCAAAACTTTACAGGTGACATTGCTACAAATGATACAGGATCAAATTCGGACTCAGTCATTGTAGAAGCTCCTTCCGCCGCCAAGGCTAAAACCAGTTTGTACACACTTAAGAAAAATCGTTCTTAATTTAAGTTTAATTTCAAATCGTATCTGTAGAATAATCCGTACAAATCCTACGCGTTTGTAGTAATGTATTCTGAGTGTATTTTTTTAAAACTGAAAGTTGAAATAAATTATTGCATCATTCCACTATTTAGTCAGACTCCTGTGCTGTGGAATTAAAAGGTGAAAGTAAATTATATGCCCTACCTACCCTTGCCGTGCCTTGTCAAATGCAGAAGCTAAATGTTTATGTTCATGTTTTGATTTGTGTTGTTGAGTGAAAAGCCACTAACCATACGCAATTTGACATGCGAAGCGAACACACACTCTGTAAAATTGCAAAATAAATAAAGGAGTGCGCATACATTACATACTTCACGTAAACATGCTGAAGTCTACGTGAATTAATATGTGTTCCTCAAGAATTTGCATTTTTAGCACTTTTGATGTTAATCTAATGATGTTAATCAGACGCGTTTTGCTAATTCAACGTTACAGGGTGGTTCATAAAATATATATGTACCTATATAATTTTTTTCAGCAATTTCTAGACCTGAATACAGCTAACTCTGTGTGTATCACCCGATACACCGAATTGTATTCAGAAAAAGTTTGCCAGGCTTTAGTTGAGAAAGATCAAAAATCTAAATCCACACTTGTCATAAAAATGCACATGGACTTCAACATATATTGGACACTATGGACAGTATCTAACATTCTAACATGAGAAATGAACTTTAGTTTTTGGTACAAAATATTTACATCTGCTTCCGAAAGGCCTAAGCAATTCAAAGAAAATAAGCTTCCGGAAGATTTACATCCGTGTGCTTGTGCGTGAGCCTTGAGCATACACATTATTTAGTTTCACAACTCTACAGATAGTATTTCATTCTCTAGATAATTTGTCTTGACTGTGGTAAATCCCTCATTAAGCCGCCGACAGTTGTCTAACGATACGTACATAGAGATAGGACTTCCGGGAGATCTTTTTCAAAACAGATATCGAAGATCTGTGCTGCTGCCGTGTACTTACTCTTCAACCCAAGTCAAGTTAATGCTAAATTGAATAGGAGTCAGTCATTACTCACTAGCAAACAAAATTGAATCCAAATCCTTACCTTACCTACCAATACCATAGAACATGTTTACTTTAGTAGGGAGCTTTGAACTTTCTGTTCTTTGATAATTATCTTGTTAGCTTGCTTGTAAAAGTCAAATTACTTTTAGACCAAGTCAAGAGTAGGAAGATGTACAAAAACAAAAATAACGAGACCGTGGGGACCATAAAATTACGTACGTAGTTTACAAGTTTACTCAGGAACATCGTATCGAATGTCAAACGCTACTATGTATCCAACCAACCAGTTCCATATTTTTCTTTGCACAAAAAGTCAGTCCATTTTTGAGACATCCTACCTGTATGTACTGTAAATGTGAATGAGTACGTACACAATTTTAACATTTCCTGGCGTATTTCGGATTTTTCTTCCCAGAATTCTAACATGGAGATTTCGTTCCTATTTTATTGATTGATTTTTGTAGTCTGTTGTGGAATTTCTACCTGAGTTTGATAAAATATGGCTCTAAAGTTTTAATTTATGCAAAATGTATCAGTTGTTCTGAAAAATTCTTTGGCTCTCTGGTAAATTTTATTGTAAAATGTTGAAAACCACCCTGCTGATTGTTCCGCCTAATAAATTGAGGCAAACCTGTTGGTAGTGTAACAATTTCAAGTCGGAGTAGCCCGGAAATACTTGCACACGTCCAGAAAAATTGTTCTACTGAAACACCCACTACTACATACTCTGGTTCCTATAAAGTCAAAACCAGGCATCTAAACAAAGCCCTGCATGTCGTGAGATTATTTTTTCTCCCATGAATTGATTGACAACACAAAGGGTTCGAAGACCTGACCTAATTTTGAGTAAAAATACCCGAAGTAGACGTCAGCGGGATGCTACTTACGTTACGTGTACGACGTGCTTCACAGAAGATGTGTCTTGTTCGACATGACGCACATAAATCTGTACAATTTATTTATGGTTTTGTCTCCCTACTACTTCTAAAACTATCGGAACTACACTACATACTATTCATTCCGTGTTTTTCTAACACCTTACGGGTTGAGTTGCTTACGTAACCTAGTAAACTGTAACTTGGTTGATTTCCATCATTGATGAGACGCATATGACTGACAAGTCAACCAGGAATAGTTTATGTGTTTGTTGTAGGTAAAAGGTCAAATCAGACAGGAGTCTGCAGGTCAGGGTTCGACCCTTCGGGCATACATGGTGTGTATTTGATTTTCACAATCGAGCATTTCCTAGCACAAATGGCGTATCTTCCTAGAGTGAATCACAAAATGGGAAACCACATTGAATAATTTTTTCTGTTATTCCGGGAACACTTGTACGAATACAGTTTGAATTCTAGTAAAATTAGTAGTTTAGTTTATTTACTTGAGCTGCACACAATGGCAAAAAGCAAAATATTGTAAAAATGTAGTCCACTGGTACAATGTTCACGGTTGAGTGATGGGTTGTTAGGGTAGTTATGTGGAATGCTGAAGAAAGTTAACCTATTTGTGACTGTCAAAACATACACAGGATGTTCTAAAGAACAAATGTATTCTACTGATCGATCGATAGAAGATACTTTTCTACTGTGTCTGCCTGTTTCTGTCGTTATGTCTTTCCACACATGATTATATTTTAGAAGTCTTGGGTCACGGTGTCACGAATGAGTGTGACCGGAGTGTTTGTATTATTAAAAAATAATACAAGATTTCTGACGGTTAACAATAGTCTAAGAGGTTTCTTTGATATTTCGGTGCCTTGAATGGAACTGAAATTGTTTGAATTCAATTGATATATCCAAATCCCAAACTACACTGGGTTGCATAATATTTGCGATATTGCATGCCTTGCAGGGATTATGATTCTCAGAAAGTTAATACAATTGGTAGGCAGTTTTGGACAGCTTCTGCGTATAAGGTCTTAATGTATTTGAGTTTTATCTTCATACCTTACACAACATAGAATTGAAATATAGATTGAAATATCTAGAGAATTTCTTATTAGATATTCCCTAGAAATATCGTCCGTAATGATCTTACATTCTAGCCTACGTAAATTGTAGCTCTTAATTTCTGATTCTCCTTTGCTTGCTATGTGTTCCATCAAACTCCAGTCAATTTTGAAGGTCGGAATATTGCTAAAATGGTGGTTATACAAGTATTTCAATATTATAATTACAGACGACGACTGTAGCCAGATCTTCAATATGACACCATGTTCACAAGGACCTGCGTTTTCGTTTTAATCTAATGAAATGTATTTATTAGTTAGACCGGCGAACGCTACCAATGCCTATTGCCTATGTCTTCCACAAATCTTTTTAGTATTTTACGAAAAAAATGATCCATGATATTTGTCAGAATCGTGCATTTTAAATTAACTTTTATTTAATTTCAATTTAAAAGTTCATCTTAAGTAGCAGCTGAACTTATTCGTGGGTAGTGTTAGTTACGATTAATTTTCTCGACCCCAAATATTTTGTTATAGGCCTGGTGCAAGCTGAAACCACGATGGCATGTACATGTATTCTGCCATGTACAGAAAATACCCACTCCCCTAGTCCCCTACTTTTCGATGTCAAATAATTTTTCCTAAAAATTCTAATAATTTTCTTCAGGTTTTCCAAGCTTTCGCTTGTTCTTCTCCAGCGCACATTTTAATGTATTGAGAGTACCTTAAAATCACGAAACAATGAATTTCTGGTGATGGCATTGTATTTTGTATTTGTGCATGGTGTTTGTATTTACCTTCCGCATTCTTTTTAAGTACGTGTTCTAGTTTTGGTTAAACCCGGACCCCGGGTTCATTGAATTTCCTTGTCAAAGAGCTGTCAATCCGTCCCAGGTTGAGTCATCCCAAAAGTCATCTCATGAAAACTGTAACAACGTATAACTCAATCCTCCCTGGGTTGAGCTCATAGCCCATGCATCATACGCCGCGAGAAGTCAGGAGATCATTAATAAACGTTTAGTTTGTCTGAAGTGGTGCTCTCGGAAGACAACTACGAAACGAAAAGTCATAATAATGAAGGAAAGTAAAAACGGAAAAACTGCATGCCAAATTGGATGCATTACTGAAGAAATAGCCGCGCCGTCCGTGTCGTGTCTGTCTCCATCATTATTATATTACTTGCTATCGTAGTTCATTGAACTCACCGTTTGCGTTTGAGTATATTCCGGCGGCATTTGGGTTTGATTTTTTAAAAAAATAATGTCTTTCTGCTCTACTTGTCATTATTGATGACAACGAATGACTGTCGAACTCAAAGTGGAATATGGTTCCGGCGTTTTTTCGTTTCAGTTGTAAAACTCCAGGTTTATTTGGGGGAACTCCATGTATGTCAAAGGGGTTAAGAGCTGCAATTTGTTCTGCACTGATTCATTAAAGGAAACGGACATACCGGTACAAATTGTATTTCGAATTCTAGTGTTCAAAATCCATAAAATGAACTTACATAAAATTTCCAATATTAGCTAGCTTTCGAAAGGAAGCTTTGGAATCTAGGCAGATTTCTAACGATGCTGTACATTGACCCAACCATCACCCAAACTTCAGCATCTTAGGAAGTATGACAGCCAGCCCCTGCCGCTTCGCTAAGGTGAATCCTTCTGCTCTTTCTACCGAAGTTCTTGATTAGGTAAATTATTTTCAGTGTTTCTCGTGATATTTCTTGTATTTGGGCCCGGCAATATTTTAGTAGAGCAGAAAATATGAATTCCTGATTTTTTGATGAACTACACAATATTATATTGTTCCCAGCTGAATTTGCAATATTCTAACTGCAAACTCATGTTAGAAAGAACCACGTGCAAAAAATACAGATTACAGATGGATGACATGACATGGATCCGTTTCAATCCATTATCTAGGCAATTATGTCAAAACACAGTTGGAGTCCGGGCATTTTCCACCCAAATTTGTGCTAATGTTGTACTTCTACTGTTTGAATGCAGTTGTATTATTCGGCCCAAGGTTCAACTACTCGTTTTCACTAAACTATGACACCCCCCACTGAACATTTCGCCTCATTTCATGTAATTTAGGTTCAATTTTTGAGAAGAAAACTTAAAATAACTGTGAGACTGTGTTCTGAATTTCTAAATATAAAATGGTTCCAGTCTTTCATGGTGATTTTTAGCATTACCTTGGTAGAATTGTCTGATATCGGTCTGGTTCTCAGCCCTTGGCGTCTGGAGCGCGATGGCCCATTTTTTAAGAAAAGGAGGAAAAGTGAAAGTAAACAAATTCCGGAGAAAACAGAGACATGTGCCTACTACGCCACTACGTCGTACGTACAACTCAAAATGTTTACTTTTCTCGTAAAAGAAGTACTCATTTTATGAAGAAAAAAAAATCATGAGTTTAACATATTTTCTGACTTTTCCAAAAAAAAATTGTCTATAATTAGTCTGTGGTAAGTTTTTCTTACTGTGCACTGCATTTGCATTGTACGTATACCGTAGGAAATCTGTGCTTACTAAACAGAACTATTTTTAGCACTTAGGAAGTGGCCTACAGGTGCATCTGAGATCTGACTAAAGCCCAGAGATGAGATTGAGTTAAAAATAAAACTAGTGTTATGAGATGGACATCCTTAAGATAATTTGAAACCATATGCACAATGTAAATGTAAAATATGACGAGATGTCACTCAACCAGTGTAAATTTATTAGCATAACTTTGCCCTGGATGTTCCGGGTGTTCTGTACTTTCTCTGACAGTTTGTGCTCAACTCATCGTCAAACTAAATTTAATCACAAGGAATGATTTTCGAGTGTTTTCTAAAGTTGTAGTTCTTCTAAGGTTTTCAGTGTCTACTTTGAAGGTTTTGAACGAAACTTTTCACACAGCTCGGTTACAACTTTACCTAAAAATATTAAGTTAGTCATTTTCAATAAAATTCAACCCAGGTCGCAAAAGTGAGTTGGGTTCTATGTACGTTCTAAATTTTTCAAAAGAGTAGAGTTCCTTGTCAGAAGAATCTTACCGTTGTTTCACCCGCAATTGCCACAACCCATGGCTAAAGTAGTGCGAGAAATGACTAATGATAGAATTTCGATCCGACTAGACTTCAAATCTCTGCATGCATTGCATTCGCATTTCCCGGTGTGCCAATTGTCAATACAAAGACGTTTTAAAAACTAACTAACCTACTTTATGTTAGGGGTGAGTGACTGATTGTTACCGTCGATATTATTAAGGCAGCACTATGTAACACTATCAAATAGCAACTACTATAAAGCAGGTTCTCGTCAAATGAACTTCCTATAGATAAATATAAGAAACAATAATTTTTTAACTCATTCTGTCGAAAGTAAGTCGCGTGGGCCTTCCTTCAACCCCAAAACAAAAGAAAATGGTACTTGAATTATTTCACAATCAGAGAAATATAAACTCGCTCTTAGACACCACAACCACACAGTCAAAAATAAACAAGAAGACCACCTGAGCTAAGGGACCACTGACGTGAACCGCCCAGGTCAGGTAAAGCCGGATTCTAAACCACAGGGTACGTTAAATTCACTTGAATGTCTCAATCGAGAAATGGCAAACTACGGTCATTACACGAGTTGAAATTCTCAATTCAGAAATGACAACTACGGTATTACCCTTGCCTTACCATATTAGCACACACACGACTACTGCTACTGCTACGACCACTTTTTGATGGTCGTCTGGGACAGGTTAGGTTAGGCTCGACGGATTATCATTTAGAAGGGCCATTAGTGTGTCATAAATTAAAATTATAAGAATTTAAGACAATTCTGGTGACTTTTTACAATTCCCGAGAATTTCAAGCATGTTCCGCCGTTTCAGGTAAATGAAATAAATGAAGCAGTTCGAGTTGAGGAATCCAAATAAGGCATGTAATGTACCATGTGGATATGAAGGGTGTGTACCACACACACCGATTTCAATCTATCCAATTTTTGGGAGAGGGAACTAACGTTCCCCACAAATTAAAACAAAAGGAAATACAGCGGAATCTCTATATATCAACCTCCCCTATATCGTACACCTCTCTATACCGACCAGAATGTCAGGAATGCAAGATCTCCCTTTGCATACACTTCTTTGTTATTCCACTTTCTGTATATTAAACTTTCTATTCATTGGACACGTTTTGGTGCATTTTTTGAGTTCGGTATATAGAGAGTCCACGGTATCTTCGATTAATAATTAACGTTGAGAAGTCCACCTGTACGACCACGTACCACCTCGCTGGAATGACCGGATGCACCTGCACTCTGAATGAACTCTTCATTTAGCGAAATGACTCAAGCCAAGTGAACCCGGTTTCTAAGCTACTTGCTATGTTAAATTCTGTGCAAAATAAAATCCTCAATTCAGAACTAACAAAGTACAGTATTGCCATTGTCTTACGACATTAGCACACATAGACTATACGACCACTTTTTGGTGGTCGCTTGGGACAGGTTCGACGGAATGTCATTTATGCCTCTCCAAAACGATCTTCAACATGTATTGAACATGCATTTGAGAAAATGTTGAAAGTTTTTACAATTCCTGAGAATTTCAAGCGTGTTCCGCCGTTCCAGCTAAATGAAATAAATGAAGCAGTTCGAGTTGAGGAATCCAAATAAGGCATACCGTGTGGATATGCATTGGTTCGATATATCAAATTTTTGGGAGAGGGAACTAACGTTCCCCACAAATTAAAACAAAAGGAAATATCGTAGACTCAACACGATTTCTGGGATTAACGTTGAGAAGCCCACCTGTACGACCACGGTCCAAAAAATAGTTGTATTAATTATTAAACAATTCCCATTATCAAATTACGTAAACCGTCGTGAACAGGGAATTAAACGAGAAGATACGATGTATAACTATTTTAAACCACAGTTTCACGGTAGCACGGTATCAATACATTTTAAACTGTAATTCTTCTTCGTACTGAACATGTAGCATAAATATGGTAATATTTGAACAAAGTTTCGATTATAATGCTAAAAGTTAGAAAATGTTAGTTTTTATTTAAATATTTATTGGTAAATATTTTGATAGAGTAACGCAAACATAAAATTAATATAGCATCATAGTTATAGCGATTGCAAGTGGCACCTTGACTACGTGTCTACTTATACATACTACTACTAGCTACTGTGTTGTATTTACTATTTAAATTTAACCGTTGTAATGTTAATTGATACAGATACGGTGGTAATTGGTGAATTCCATTTCAGTCTATCAACTCATTTGAACTTTCTCAGTCTGTTCGAAAATATCATTCTCAACCCTCAGAATTCAACACTTATGCATAAAGTGTTAAACAAGATGGATCCACGACGGACATAATTAATTTTTAGGATATCGAGATCTAAATAAGTTTTCAGTTCAACATCAGTTTTCACTTTCTTTTGACAATTTTTGAATTCCAGGGTCACAAAAGTCGTTGGAAGTTCCAATCTCATCGATTCATGACACTGACACTCTAAATCAGACAAAATCCAAATTAGCGGAAAAACCATTATACAAAGGACACTTTGAACTTCTTACATTCCATGTCCATTTAAAGCAGACCTCATTCTTATGAAGATGTTCAATAAGCAGCTTGACGAGTGGTCTTCTTTTGAGAATTAAATAAAAATTACAAGATCATTAATGCTTTGATTAATTATGAGTATTAGAGCAGCAGCAACAAAAAATACCTGAAAAACAGTGAAATTTAAATTCCAAGACATTCGACCGTCCTGTGAATTACTCCTTGAGCTCGGGTACGTAAATGTTCCAAAATTTGATTTTGCTGCAAGAAGACAATAACCACTCTCCTTGACTTCATTCGGTGATTTACGAAATGACTGCACAGGGCCTTTCCAGCTCATTTCCAATTCGGAAAACTGTTCAAGTTCAAAATATGGATACATTTTCAAAATTTATAAATCAAATTAAAAGTAATACGTGACCGTAACGGTGCGTCAATGTGTTTAACTCACTGGATTCGTTATTGTGATTCTTACGATGAACTTTTCTGCATCTTCTTTTAGTCCGACTAAATAAATCCACCAAAATATTTTCCCTGCCTGAATTTCAGTACCAGTGAGGAATGTTTGTCCAAAAGCTTCTAAATAGTGAATGGGCCATGATTCCCACGATACGGCTAGAAATTAGGAAATGAAGTTTTCAGTCACTCTATAAAATGGGTTGAATAAAAAACGATAATTTATTATGAACTTACGATAGTCCAACCCGACACGGTCTGGATCGGCATGTTGAATCACATTTAAAATATTAGATGAAACACCAGAGACATTATGAGTTTTCTTAAGGTGTTTAATATAATTCGTGTAACAAATTTGGACTTTTATACACAGTTTTGTTTCCTTCATGTTGCACTCGACAGGTCTAAAAAATAATAATAAATTAATATAAAATTATAATTCAACAATTAAAAATGTGTATAGAATTTACCGGTAGTCGCATTTGATTGAATGATTATCCCAATCTTGAATATTGACCATTAGTAAACAACCAGCCTTAAAATTTGTGCATTTAGATGTAAATTGTTCCAAAAGTTGTTCTGCCAAAAAATTTCTTGCCTCTGAAAAACTACCCTGACATTGTGGACAAATTAATAATCTTTTTCGGCAAATTCCACAAATATTATGTCCACGTTCACACATTCGAATCGGGGGTGCAGGAATGGTCATACAAACTGGACATTCCAGCATTTTAACAAGGGCTTGTTTCTCAAGTGTGTCCAGGGCTGGTTGAGGTTTTGACGTATTGCTCGGAGTTGACATTCTTATTATTTTTTGTCAACAATTATATTTGTCATTTGTCACGAATTAATTAGCCCGACAATTTTTCCCTAGATCCTAACGATTTAGGTTTTATCCTGTTTGCCTGTTAAAATATGTATAAGAATTAGAATTCGATATTACATACAATATTTTACACAAGACTAACTTGAAAAAGTTTTATAATACATTTGACACCCAAAAAATATTTGGATGTTGGATATTTCAAATCCAAAGCTATTGTGCGGGCAGGATTTTACTCCTTCATCAAGGAAAAATTTGAGCAATACACACAATGGGTTTCACACTTTCCAGTTTCCACCGCACAATACCATAAGATGTACGTGAAATAAATTGAATAAGTTTATCATGCTTTTGAAGGGTCCCTGAATTGTCAGAAAATCTGAGAAGACAGAACTTGTTCTCGTTCTCAGTTGTAATATTGAAAATTATTTAATTTGATTGGTGATTGATTTGATGAATATTTTCTGATTTCTTTGGAGCACTACAATATGAACCAAAATTATTAATTGAATTGTTAACTTTATAAGCCAAAACTACGTAATGTAAGGGATCATTGCTGGATTGGACTGATATATTTCGTTTTGAATGTAAAAAAAAATCAGGGAGTGTGTCAATTAGAAATTACTCTCAAATATTATTGGAATGAACATAATACAACTATTTTGCCCTGTCATTTCGAGAAATAAAATTGATTGAAATCTATCGGCTAAAGTTTCTGGTAGTTTTATCAAGAGAAATAATTTACAATCCTTGAGAACAACACTAAAATTGATACAGTATGGGGAAATGAAATGCACTATCCGAAATCATAAAAAATCGCACTGTCTACATCCAATCTTGAATATCGTCCGCTTGATGTATATTTTCTTTCTAGGTCTCGTTTGTGTGTTTCAAGTTCAAATTGTCGAAATACCGCGTTCTAATTTCTTATCTTAAAATACATTTTCCAATGAATTCCTCAATAAACTCATAATGAAAAAAACTCTGACGTTCACTTTCGTATAAATTGATGAATGTAAACTGATGATGCAAGAAATCTACAGTATTTGCATGCTGTATGCAACGTGTGTTATGCGCTACGGCTATGAGTACGAGTATACTTCGTGGTACACTAAAAATGACTATATAACATTTGTTGTCATCTAAACGTAAATTGTCAATTTGATCTGATTCAGTATAAAAAGTTAAGCCGAACTTAACAGACAGACGTTCCGGTGTCGCTATCGTTTGACCGTATTCAGCAAAAATTAATACAATTATTTTACGCAATTTGTACACAACCAGAACCAGTGCAGTGAATAGTAATTAAAAGCTTAAATCTAATTAAATTCTAAAATCGAAACATGGGTTCAATTTTCTCAACCATTCTTTCCCGTCTTTACAGCAAAACTCCAGTTCGTATTCTCATGAGTATGTTAATTTTAGTTATGTTAAAGTAGAATCCAATCGAATTACGAAAATTCTAAAACTTAATAAATATTTCAATTCAATAGTTGGATTGGACGCGGCTGGAAAGACAACAATACTCTATCAATTAAAAATCGGAGAAGTCATACCCACAATTCCAACGCTAGGTAAAATTGTTTGTTTCATTTCATGATTTCTGGATATTGATATTTGCGTTTGGGTTAACACTCTTTGCATTTCTATTCTAGGTTTCAATGTAGAAACGGTGGACTACAAGAACATTTCTTTCACGGTCTGGGACTTCTCAGGTCAATATCTGCTTCGACGCCTTTGGAGCTATTATTACACCAACACAAAGGGGATTATATTTGTGGTGGACTCAACGGACTCCGAGCGCTTAGCAGAGGCAGAGGAAGAATTTCGAAATCTTGTATGCACATAAATATATGAAGATTTAAATATAATACGCCCGAATAAGTCTCCTGCCCTGAGCGACCATTGGTCGCCCCAACCAGGTCGGGTGAGACAGGATGGACTGAACGCACTAATTGATCATTTAACAATTTTCTAACTTTACTCCCACTCGAGGTGTCTCAAGATGAATTAAGAAATGCGTCCATCCTTGTACTTGCAAATAAACAAGACCTGGCCAATGCAATGACTCCTGCTCAAATCGGTGAAAGACTCGGGCTGTATCAACTGCGTGGGAGACAGGTAGATGAATAAATATTTTCTAATGCAGTAATTTGGACTAAATACTTCTAGATCACTAATTACTCTTCGACAAGTTCGATCGAATTGCTTTAAAATTCTGGAGCAATCCGCATATCAGTCCACATTAAAAAAGCTATGATGGTTGAAACGAACGAATCTGCGGTTGAGGGAGTCCAAACGGCTACGGTACATATTTCTTCCGATCATTTGCCCCAATAAATAAATTGAGCATGAAACATCTACACAATTGACAAATGAACCATTGACTCCCTTTTAGAACAGTGAAAATGTAATCGCAATGGACGGGTCACTATCTTCGACCGGAATCCCAGTCAGTTTAGACGATATCCCCGTCCCAGTCATTCACCCAAGGATATTCATTGATCGGGACTACTCGATTTCTCTAGCAGTCCGATTTTCAACAGAACTTCCTCCAGACTTGTCACCATACGTACGTGAGGAAAAAATGAATAAGTTGAAATTGAAATTGAAATCGTTTACACAGCTAATGTACTAAATTCAGGTCTTTCTTTTTAAAATACACTCCAGATTGACGCAAATACGTTCAAGGCAACAATTGAGGAAATCAATGATATTTTCCGGGATGCAGAGAAATGTGGGGCTAGGAGTTGTTGTGAAACGATTACAACCGTTCTGACGTTCAATTTGTTCCATTTGTGTCGGAAGACACACTACGAGAAGGTAAAATGTTTATTTTGTGCCGTGTCAATAATTGAAATTTTCAATGAACATTTCATACCCAACACTTTTCAGTGTTTAGTCAAAGTTGCGAAACTCATTAATGCCAAAAACCGGAATGTGTTCAAACGTTGTGGGCTCCGAATGGTTGATCCGATTTATCATGGACTTCGCAACGTAATAAAATATTTTTATTTTCTTACAAATTCCATATTTTTTGTATGTCTTCATTCTACATTTACCCGTGCAGATTGAAATAATCATTCTGGACCATGAGTTCAGGAATTGAGAACTGGACGAAGATAAGGATGACATGACGTAATCTAAGTAAGTGTAAGTGTGGTTTGAAATTTAACCCGTTTTAATCATTCGCAGTAATCATCGATTAAAATTTACTATAAAAAAACGTTGTGTTAATTAAAAGTAATAAAAAAGTATATGGTCGTAAAATGTGTGAGTGACTCACAATAAAGTGCGGCACTTGTTCGTTTGTGCTTTCCTCAGTCTGTAAACTTTTCTCTTGTCCCCTTCAATGACCCAATTCATTGTTTGAATGGAAGACTTTTCACTCGGTTTGATGTCATAGGTCACTCGGCTCATTTCAAACACGATGATAATTAAATGCAGAATAGAATCTGTAAGATGAACAAATCCTTGACTTCCGCCGCCCGCTTTCCCCAACTAGTAAATTAAAAACGATTATTGTCAATTTGTCTGTCGTACGTAATTGTGGTACAAGTGTCACTTCGTCATTTCGCTAAACGAAGAGTTCATCATTCAGAGTGCAGGTGCATCCGGTCGTTCCAGCGAGGTGGTCCGTGGTCGTACAGGTGGACTTCTCAACGTTAATTATTAATCGAAGATACAGTGGACTCTCTATATACCGAACTCAAAAAATGCACCAAAATGTGTCTAATAAATAGAAAGTTTAATATACAGAAAGTGGAATAACAAAGAAGTGTATGCAAA
>JAQGCB010000449.1:0-22292 GCA_034698835.1 Protaphorura tricampata
TTATTTCCTATAGTTAATCAGACAGGAGTAGTTATTATATGTAGTAGTGTACGAAGTATAATTATGTCAAGTATTCTAACCATATTGAATGTAGGTTAGTAAGGTAAACATGTTTGTCGCGCACAATGTCCGGTTTAAACTGCTGGCCAGTTTAAAAACAAAATGGAACGACCAGTAAGGAGGCCAGTTTAATGCACACTTGCTCATTCTAAATTACGAGTATTACTTCTAGCGGGTAACACAGGGTGATTCACGTCTTTTCGTAAGTTGGAAATTTTTTATTATGATGGTAATTCCGATTTTAGAATATAGCTTCTCAATTTTTTTTTACATACGGTCCTTTTTATCCTGCTATCGTGTATGTAAGCGAGTCTAGTGACTGACTCAAAAGAGTGCATTTTGCATTTGACATGTCTACTCATTCCATATTCGAGCTGCTTTCACTTTCTCCTGCCACTCCTCCAACATATTTTGCATTCCTAGTGTCAAAATAGTTGTCTGTTGTAAAACTACTTATGCAACATTTCTGGATTCTTCAAATGCCATAGATCAAAAAGTGTGAGTGTGAAAGGTAATGCTACGAATGAGGGCCCCACATCAGATGTCTCACGTATTTAGCCCTAGTATCGTTCGAATATATCAGAGCAGATGTTCCATTGTAGAGCGAAGCATTACTTTTTTAGTGATATTGATTCCCTTTAATGAAACTTAGAGGAAGGAAAAATCCAGCGTTTAAGGAGTGAACTGGGCATTTCGATGACTAGCCGTTGTAGAGCCAAACTTTCGCCAACTGATGTGAACTTTTAGATACCGGCACTTGGAATATTACTTTGTAACGGTTTTGACATTTGAAAATAACTGCTTCGGAGTCTGTCACAGGGAATTAAATTTGTTGATCGCCTACACTTCGATTTCAAAAGTGAAATGTTCTACAAAAAAAAATAGAGATATGCAAAAGTGACGCACCGATGATGCAGAATGGTCTTCGGATAAATCTCAACCGTCCCATGGAACCCTGATAACGAGACCGACATCCGGCACCCCACAGTCGAAGTAAGAATTCCGTTGTGAAGCATACAACCACGACAAGTTCCATGTAGAAAAGAGCCTCGTTGGCTTCGTCTTGATATTTCTCTATCGTTGAAAATACACTCAGGGCGAAGCAGGCGAAAACCATTACAAAGCTAGAAATGAGAACAAGAAATAGAATAAATTTTAGTATTAGCATATAAATCCAATATCAAAGCGTAGCATTTATTCACATAAACATTATAGTCGTCGAAATTAACAATACTCATTGATAATTCCATTTGATGTCTTTGATGTTCGTTTGGTGTTGATCACTTAAATAAATGTTTACATACGAGGACGGAGGACTGAACGAATCGTATGATTTACATCGCACCTATTTATGAGAAGAATTAATAATGCAAAAATTTGAATTTCGACGTTATTTCATGTAGTTGAGAACTAATAATGTATGTATGAAGTCCAAAACTGGCCTTATTTGCGAGGAAAACTCATGACGACTAAATTTGGGTTCCAAAATCATGAAGTGAGTTTTTCAATACAAATTGAAATTAGAGAATCAAGTCAAACGTGAAAGTTCAAAGTGGTACGCGGGTTTTCCTTCACTCGCACTAATTAAACGCCTTGAACCAAACAATTAGAACAATTCTATTCAAACTAATCATTATATTCTAAGCCTTGGAGTTCTGTTCTCCTATTTCCGTCCCCATGTTCTTTACGCCTACTAAACACACGTTTTCCCTTGTGGTGCTATTAGTAGTTCAGAGGAACGATCGGACTTTCATTACTTTCTCCTTCCATTGCATAGAGTCGCCTCATGTTTAACCTCACACACAATAAGAAGCCAAGCAAAATGCTTACGGGTTGAAGGCATATATATATCCCTATGTAGTACAATTGAAGAACAAAATTAAATTTCACATAAAATATTCTTGTGTGCTAGTCAGTGGAAAGTGGGTGACGCAGACGGTTATGGATGAATTCCAACCCATTGGCATGAATGAGATCGTGGCGCGTGCAAAATTTGTATAAAAAAAGAAGACTGTAATGCAAACCCTCCGCAGTACTAATTAAATATGAGTAACTGAAGCTTAAACATTGTCACGTCATAAGTACGGTATAATAAAGTGTATTAAACCTAAACGTGAGACCAGCTAATAAGATATATAAGTATATGTACGTTGCGTACGTACATTGTCCATATACACAAAACACGAAGTAGTGGGGCGTTGTTTCACTCATATTTCAGAGAAAATAGGTTGTCCTAAACAGTGAATGAAGTCATTACGAATAGTAGGGTTTCCTCGATGAAAAACTCCGAGTGTGCATTAAAAGCAGATGGAAGCAATAATGGCCGGTATGTAGGGGAATTTTCTGGAGTAAGACGCTTCACGAGGACGTTGCCTTCTAAGGGTTTAGTTATAAAGGAAACTAGGAACCTAAGTATAGACTACGTACAGCTTCTCACGGATCGGATTTGACATGATCCGAACCCGACCCTGATACTTTCCATCTGAAACAGAAACTTAAAATTAAGACAATTGTTTTTCGAACACGTGTCGTTTTTAAGTGTTGAAACCAGAACTAAAAGCTTAAAATCTGAAATGATCCCAAAAGTCTTCTATGCAAGTTGACCCGATCCGAAGCCGAACCAATGAGATACTGACGAAAATATTATTCCTGATTCGGAATAAGAAAAGTTGAAGCATTTCCGCTACCTGAAAATGTATTCGAGAGAAGAGCGATCGTACTGGCAGTATCCACCTGCAAATCCTCATCATTAACATGTTTTCCGAGTTGTGTACAACGTTTCTGGATAATTTGGTCAACGATTATCCATCTCCTTATGTGTCGGGCTTCAAATAAATGCACACAGTTCCTTTTGTTTTCAATTGAACAATTAACCCAGCAATGTCCACAAAAGAAAAACTTTTCTTTCCTCCAAAAACTGTTTTCGTGAGATTATCCATTCAGTAATGAAAGAGCACAACTTTTATTTTCTTCCACTCTAAATGCGTTTGGAATGCTGTGAGCGAACGACCACTAATCGAAACTACTTTTCTTGACAACAATTAGTTGACTCTTGGAGCAGAACTCAAGTTAATGTCTCAAGTTTGTCTAAAGAGAAAGTTTTTTACTGTCAGTAAAGCATTGAAAGTAAGATCGCGTGCTTATAGTTTCTTAGCTAACAAGCTAAAAAGCTAAAAACTAACAAGTCCAGTTCCTTCCAAGGCCTAAGAAAAACTCAGTTATGAAAGATTCACATTTATGTCGTGCATCTATACTAATACAATACTATAAATAACTAACCATTTTGAACTCTTGACCTTAGATGGCTCGTAGAAACAGTAAATCTGAATATTATAATGTCGAATGTTAGCCAATGCTAAAATTGCCGAAGTACATTGACGCAAATTCAGGTAGTACTGTTATCAAGTTTAAAGCACGCAATAATACCGATTTTACTTGTCACATCCATCACATATTGCCCTTAAAATTTGAAATGGTAGATTCAGATTTTAAACCGTTCTACGATAAAAATTAACTGTTAGAATATATTCAGACTTCAAGTAGTTCTCTGTCACTCCAAATGGCTGCATTTTTATATATGATACTGTTTATAAAATCATGAATCAAAAAGACTAGGTACGTACACTGCAGATGAAGAAAACCGATAAATCAGTAGCTTACATCCTAGAATCACCGTCTCACAGAAATATTGCACACTACGTGCGATGCACATATGTAAGTACGAAGTTTCCCCAAGTTGACTGACTGCATGCATACTGCATACATGACCGCGTCAACTTGAACGCCCGCAGAGACGTTGAAAACTTGACACAATTTGTTTAACGACTTCGATTTGAGTTTGAAAAAAAGTTTTCTAGGCAAACCCCCTGCCAGTTCAAAACCTACTACAAGTACTACGACTACTACTTTTTCTAAAGTCTCAACTTTCATTCAGTCCCACCTCTCCAACCAACCCAGCTTAGCCGAAAAGAGATTGATTTGAATGGAATATGTAAATGTACCCATATATTAGAGTCAGGTTTTTGTACAAAATTCAAGTGTTCAAGTTTTCACCCATTAACATTAATTAGTCATTGTCGAGTTCGACGCGTCCCAGCCCACCCGATATCTCAAGACTTCACATTGTCAAGGGGTCGATATCGATAGAACGAAAAGGACGCTGACGTATTAGCAGAAAGTCTGTGTGATTCCCAGGGTATAAGCAATAATTCAACCCTTTCCAAGTAAACGCGCGTTCTGTACACTGACACTCACTACTTCCATTGAAAATGAATCAAGTGGATTTTAATCTGAACGACCATTAGTCAATTTTGAATCAAATTAGATTCATTGGCTCACCAAAATGTTAAACAAGGGTGGATTTCCAAATGAATTATACAAGACAAGTGGGGTTAGGTTGAACTGGAATGAGAGTGACAGGTATATTCCTTGTTGTATTTTCTAAAGTAGGAGTATTCGTTGTATTTAGTAGACCCTAAGGTGGTCGAAAACACACTACCTTCCATTGGATGCATAATTTATGGTTGGCACAGGAGGTCCAGAGCAGACGGACGACTTTTGTGGAGGTTTAGTACAAGAATCCCGGAGAATGTCTATTTTACGATGAACATCTGTGATCAATATATACTCCCAGACACTCCGTGTTATCTCGTGGGAGAAAATAAACACAGGATTCTCTGGAGGAGGCAAAACAGTTTATAGACGCCATAAACCCCAACGCGAGTTATGTCAATCACTCTCACCTCAACTTTTTTCTACTTTCTCCGGACAACTTTCACTTTTCCACCAACAGCCAAGTCTCCTGCAGTGTTTTCTCACTAAATCTTTATATGATTTGGTACTTCCCGAACTTCAAGTCAACAAATTATTCTTTGACAGTCATTTTAAAACATAGTTAAAAAACTTTTTTATTTAATTGTTGATATTGAATAAGCTCGTGTCAGCACGCAAGTCGACAGCTGTGATGAATATTAAATCTTTTGGAAATATCAAAAGTCAGTCGACTTTTGTGGGTTGGGTATCAAAAAGAGCCATGATGACTAAAATACAGAAGTTAATAGTCCACTATAAAAATATTAAATTACACAAAAACTGCATTAGAAACAATAGATCCTGTACCATACGTCATAAAAATTACCATTAAATTTCACTGACTGCTGAGTCTGCGAAGGAAATAAAATGGGATGAATTCTATGTACTCCTATTTCTGCTTCCTCTTCTGCTATGGCTAACATACAATTTTGGTTTTTATTTCAACGCATTAAAAACTACAGTTTTACTACTAATATTGAAAAATATTCTATGGTTACTTTACTGACTTTTCTTGCGAAGCGTCGGAAAAAGTAATTCATCATGTGAAACAATATTTTGTGCGTACAGCGTCGTTCTGACTTTCATTTTCATGATTACCTGAGCTCATGCAGTTTCAGTTTCTGTGCTTACCTTTAAGATTTTTAGGATAGTTTAAAAGCGACGGCTGAGACATTGCGGTGTGGTGGTTTCATTTTTCTTCAATATACGTAATAAAGAAAACCACATGTTCCGAGAAAGCCGTTTTGTCTAGCCTGTTGGTAGAACAAGAACCAATCCTCCGTCTCAAGATCGCCTTATGGTCTTCTCTCATAAATAATGGACAACGTACAAACTCGAAGTAGAAAAATGAGAGGGTCTCATAAATATTAACTTTATCTTAAAAACTAGAACTTCCAGAGAATCCGTCACACGTTACGCCTTACTTTCATTTACACTACACTACACACATCAGAGGAGTGAGCCTGTAAAAACGTTGATGTAAATCAATAATATTGACAATTTGGAATACTATCTGTTGGAATCCCTGTAAAGTCAATTTAATTGTTCATTTTATTCATTGTTTGCTTTTAAAAGCTTAGTCTTTCTATTTAAAATTTCATTCCTTTATGTTACAAATTCAATGTAATACATTTGTATAAAGTTCCAGGCTGGAGTTTGATTGACAGCTTTGTCGGTCAAATCCAGTCAACTTTTCCGGACGTGCATCCGTCCAGGTTATCTTACCCTTTTTCCTTCACGCGAAGACGAAAAAGAGCACACGCCTCATCTCAACAATTCAATTTTTAGTTTTCCTTCATGTGAAATTTAAATTTACGAATTACTCATCATTCATGTTCAACTCAAAACCTGTTTTTCCTCATGCAAAAATAGTCAAATATTACGTTAAAAGGAGATAATTTTCCTCAGCTTTCAAAGGAATATAATTCGAATATTTTAACTAATTTAGTTCAGTTGTATCAAGACACTCAATCACATTGTCACGCTCTCCAATAGAGGTGATAAAATATAGTCAACTTCAACAGTCGGCTTTATTCTGTTCTGACTCCAATAGTCAATCAATTCAAATATACATATTTATCAAATTTATGTTTTTATAATAAAAGGTCAAAATCCACGTCTTGGGTTTACTTTTATTTGCATTCATTCACGTGTTCCAGTGCGAACACTATCATAGTTTTGCTTGGACAAATTTATAGCTAGACCATATAAAATAAAAAAAGATGGGAAGTCAGAACCAGAACGTTTTCGTTTCTTTCTGGTGGGGAGATTTCAAGAAAAACTGACATTCCAAAAAATAAAAGAAACAACCAAAAAATTATCTACTTTAATGTCCGGTGGCAAATTAACTTCCACAAACGGAACGAACGATACCTCTTGCGCAAAAAGTTGACACGCTTGTGACTGGCCCTGTATTCCAAATATATTTGACTCCTATTTGCACTCTACATTTTTCCAGGTTTTCGGCAGCCTTTCTTCTGTCTGTGTAATCTACTACGTATAGTAAAAATCTAGGCATGTCTAAATGGCTTTCCCTCCACTGTCTCCGCTCTACAGAGTGCAGTGTCATTAAGCCGGAGACACTTAGTTCGATTGAATGAACCCAGCTCGTGTCAAGTGTAATTTTCTGTACTTATTCAAATAACCTGAACAAGAAAAATTTCTACCTCCTGTTCTTTTTTGCAGTACAATTCTGCTAATTTTGAGTGTCGAGCAAACCTTCAGCTCTACGGTTGATGTAAATGTAGTGTTACTGTATAGGGTGGTCCATAACCTTCTAACCACTGCAGAGTCGGTCGTGTTTTGGAAGCTAAAAAATACGGTATATATATTATAAATAAAATTAACTACGTAACAAAATGTACATCTCACTTTTTAACTTGGGGTGTATGGAATGAGAAGTACTTTTTGTTGTGAACCACCTTGTAACCCTCGTGCTCAGTTGTCGTAACTGGTTTAATTTTTGATCTACTTTAATTTGCTTTGGCATACGTTAAACAGACGAGACCGGTAGTCTCCATCTGAAACAAACTTAATTTGGTCTTCCAAATTATTCAATATTGAATAAAATTCTCGACGCAGAACTCCTTCATTGGAATAAACACACGAGACGAATTTAATTAGTGACCTGAAGAATTCGCGTAGTTAAAAAATGTAGTCTTGGCAATTGTAAAATTTTTATAATTGCTCTGGTAGGTCTCCGTGTGAAATTACAAGTGAAAATCTGCAGAGACAGAGTAGTTTACGTAGTAACTCCAACACTCAAAAATTTTCACTCACCCGCTCGTCTAAACAAAAACATGGACATATAATTATGCACAAGACCTGGGTAGGATGTCTATGTCTAAAAAGGTATTAATGTTTTATTTTGGTTACAAACAGTGTGAGTGTTGGAAGTGTAAGCGGTTTGTTAGATAAATATTGTGCAAGTGTATTTCCTCAAATAAGGCTTTCGACCTTAGCTCTCTAGTAGTTTTATTCGTTCTCGCCTTTTTTTCCAGACGTCAAACATCGCACCGTAACCTTTCCATGGCTGTTTTTCTTTTTTGCCCACTGTGACATGTATTATGCAGACAAAATCTTCACTCCGTTTTGTGGAAGGACTGGAGTAACCTTCTGTATTATTTACGCGGAGTTAACGACAGTTTTTCATGCAGCGTGCGTCTTAATATCTTACCGAGGTCAAGTTGGACGAGTTGGACTTAAGACTTCGAAGGAAACCATTTTTATGTAAAACTCAGAATAGACTAAAAAAACTGGTTAGTTTGTTTCGCAGGTAAAGCATGGTCGAATTCTAGGGTTGCTTTCCAGGAGGTTCAGTCTGATCATATGGGTTTGGTCTGCACTATGCACTTGGCATGAATGTAATGTTTATCTTATCAGAAATATTTTCAATTAGCACAAAAATAGAAGAAACAATCAAATGGAAAACAACCATTAAAAACACTGCGAATCGAGTTGAATCGACTTGGTTCGTACATAAAAAGTGATTCCCTCTTTAGTTGGATTTGACAGTAGACATGTAGTAGAAAGTGCCCATACGGGTGCGAAATGCCGTGACTTTTTATGAATTTTTTGCCCTTTAATTAAGCTTTACTACTGCTGGTATGTAATAGTGTCTAGCTGAATCAAACTGGAGTACTTTCACTTAATCCGCCGCTCCACTGCATTGGCATGAACACACATTCACTTGTTAGTGTAGCTGTGTAGCATTGAGGCCGTGGTTAAAACGTAATTTAATTAGTCCTCACACATAGCACAAAGTACGGAACGGAAGAGAAGAACATTGTTTCATTAAATGGGATCACTGAATCGTTAAAATAACTTTCGGTGGTAAAATTATCCTTGTACATCGTTACAGAAGCTACAAACCATGCAAAGGCAAAAAAAAAGTCATTAATCCTGCCGACTCAATTCAACAAAGTAAACCAATATTGGCCAAATTAAGTAGGCAGGATTAATGATCTCCTTAAAAGCTGTCACATACAAGGAAACGCGAGATAATTGCACAGCACACTCCTTTCTTTTTATTTCGTAGAACTTTCACTCTAGGTTGTTAGTTTGAGCTACTATATGGTACAAGTATGGATTTAGTGGAATTAATCGGAAAGTCTTTGAGCAAACTGCGAGTAAAAAATTGGTGTTCCTATCTGTATTGTTTTAAATGTTTCTAAGGAAGTCTTATTAAAAGAAAATGTGTCTTATGTCATTTCAAACTCGCTAAGTTTGAATGACACTTTTACGGCCGAGCTTTAACAATCGTGTACTCTCTTCTTTTAAACTAGTATATTTTTATTGACTTGAGACTTCAGAACTAGCACCTTCCAGAAATGAATCAAACGTGTCAATATATGAACAATGGAGTGAATGGTGAAACAAGAAATTAGTTGTAGTTTTAGGTGAAAGGTGGTTCCAATGATTTTTAAGTGCCAAATAAATCCAGTACACAGAGTGCAGAGCATAGCTTAAACGGTAAATGGTTTTACAAGGCTTAACATTTTGCAAGTTGGGTCTAAATTACGAGGCGACTGAATCCCATTCTCACGACAGAAATTCCTCCGAGCCAATAACTGCTTGGGTGCGATCAGAACAACGCAGGCGAATACAATTTAATCAAATCAAGTGAAATGTACATTCGCACCAAATACATTGAACGCCTCAAATTCACTCTGAACAATAAACATTTCCGGCCGACCTGGTGGGTATTATCTTCTAAAGAATGTATTAGCTACCCAAACAGTTATTGCAGTGCATGGGATTGGATTTAGTTCATTAGCAAGATAAAATAAATAATAATACAAAAAAAACATAGTCATTTCTTGTAACTTTAATAAGTTCATAGGTACAAGGAGTAATCCTGGCGCTCTTAATATATTATTAGAACAATCTAAATCCTACAATTTTACAAAGTAGAATTACAAGCACTACATTACTTTTGGAAATAATAGCAAAACTTGTCTATATACCTGAGATTTTCTAAAACCCAAGGTATTTGAAGCCATTCATTCATAAATAATTCAAGAGACGTTCGTTGTTCCATGGGAAATAGGGAAACTGAACGATACACATACAAAGTCAGTCTTTGAACGGGGGATTTACGAAAAGTAAAGTGGTTGAGCCGATGAACTCCTTGGAGAGAAATATAACGAGTAAAACATCTGTTGTTTATTATTTTCTCCTCACGTTTACTAAAGTCGCGTCGTTTCACTGCGTTTTCAGTCTACCAGAAGAGGAAAATAGAAAAGAAAAGGGCAATCTAATAATAACTTCCTGTACCAATAAGAAAATCAGGTAAATATACTTGTACACGCAGTGTATATCACCAGCCGTGACAAAAATCGAACCAAGTGTACAAGTCCCAAGGTTGTGACGTCACTACTGCAAAATATTACTCGAACAGGTTTTTAAGAAAATGATGATGTCATTTTTCTTCCAAACCACACGCGAAATTGCGTACGATTTCTTTTTTTTTTCGTTTCCCTTTATATCCAAGTTCTGCTTCAGTCGAGTCGTATTTCTTGGACTTCAGACTTATGCTCAAGAGGGAAGGACTTGAGTTGCAGAAATCCATAAAGATTACACGGATGACCGAGCCAGACTAAACAAATATTTTTCAGATCGAATGCTAAACGGTCAATTCTGACTAGGAAGGGTGAACCGAAATTCAGGATGCTAACTATTTCCATGTGGATGCAAAATTAAAATAGGTGCGGCTATAAAAATCGGCACTTGTAAAGTAGTGCTTAAGGGATACTTTAGTATTTCTATTAATTTTTTGAATTGAATCAAAGGATTGTCACTGGAGTTCATACCTCGTGAGTAAGAAAATAAATTGCAATAGGGAAGAGTTGAATGCGACAGAGACAGGAGGTAGTGAAAGCCAAGGAGTAATTCACTTTATGACAAATTCAGTTTCTAAAAGAAATACCTTGTGCATTTCACATTTTCTAGCACGGTTCGTTGGAACAGTAGAAATAGTAGTGGTAGTAGTAGAGTAGTAGGTATTATTCTCTCAACTCATCATTCTTCTTCTAAAAAAGAAACGCTTGACATTCTCACGGAGTGAAAATAAATTCTTCATGAGGTTTAATATTTTGCACGAAGGGTCCACACGGGACGGTGTGTCGACAAGACTTCACACATTACATTGTATGAGAGTGACGTTAGCATTTCATTGTGAGAGAAAAACATATTGAATACAAAAAATATTGTATTGAAAAAAAAGCTAGTCTTTCCATGCTGCGCTCTTGTACGTAACGGACAATTGAAATAGCAAATACAAATTACAAAGCACAAGAAAAATATTATTGAATTGGAACTTCAGAATTCCTTGCTTTCCCTTTCATTGTTATTTTCTGTTTCTCCAAGAAAATAATATTTAGTCGGAATTGCTTATTAACTCTTTGGTAGAACTTGATTCTTTCTTCTAGAGTTCAAGTCGTAGTTATTCAAATTTTACTGCTATACGAAAAAGTTCATGGCCAGACCCAGAGTATTGTTGCGCGGTTCTGGCTCGTAATATGTGCTACATCCAAGGTAATATCTAAACGCTCGTCGTCATCCAAACATCCGAGAGTTGATTTTTTTTAGCAAACCCTAATACAATTTCCTTTATTTAACTGGAGAACTTGAAGTACGGAAACACGGATGCACTTGAAACGATCAAGGTACGTCGTCCACGTTCGAGTGCGTTCTTCAAAATGTTGGGAAATCTTTCCCAACCCACAATGAACCAACAAAATTCTACAAATAAATGATTGTGAGTGCAGGCAAGTCATCAATATAAAAGTGAAAGTACCAACTGCCCAAGTGAAAGCTCAGTATGGGAGCTAAGTGGAATTTTAGATTTACAGGTTCAAAAACATACTTATAACACAATTTTCCCTTACACGTCTCATGGATCAATGACTGGATTGTATTTTTGTATGCTGTATCATGCAAAGAAGACGGTTACTTTCACCCTGTATCAGTATTTAGTTTATAAAATTAAAGTTAAAAGACCATCGTCACAATCTAAAGTCAACTGAAATATATATACTGATGGTGGCATGTGTTCCTATAATAGGAGTGCTCGCTCACTGTACTGATATGTCACTTCTGTAAAGAAAGTCAACCTCTGAAAGTCCATAAAGCGAATCTATGATGGTCCGATAATTGTTTTTCCACATCCTCGAATCGAAACTGTACTGTAATGAGCAAATCAAAATTTTGCTAGACCCCCCGACAACCTGTCATCAGCACTATCGGCATCATACGAAATATCAGGCCGCGAGCCAACCCTTGATACTTTCAATGTATTGTTTGGATAAATTAGCACTAAACAAGGAGCAATTCACTGACTCTGACTCTGGGTTTGAAGTGTATTGTCTTATGCTGACAATAGCGCAGTCTATTCCTCTCTTCAGGCTACTCTGCTTGATTGCAAATAGTCATTTTGTAGGGCATAACGCAAAACTAGTTTGCTTCATTAATTGATTAGTTTATCCCCGCTCCCCTCCCCAATTTTACAATTCAATTCATAAGTACGTCAACAAATGAATGGAATTATTTCTGGTTACATAGTACGGCTTTAGTTCAAGTCCGCCAGACGATGCTATGTAGCTACTCATTACCATTACATGCACATGGATGACCTGAAGACCTGTGGCACCGTGGCATAAATAACCAGGCACGAAGACGTTCAATCTTGAATGATTACTACGGCTGCTGGCCTGCGACCATATGAGCTAAGTTTAACATGTCGTGTGAATTTCGATTCTTCCACCAAAGGGTAAATAAATGTGACAGGAAACGTGAGCGAGCGTCGTGTTAGGAATCCATTAAAGTAATGACGTTGATTTAACCGAAGACCAATACACTAAGCCACATTGCCTTCAAGCTGGTTTCATTCCCTTTTCAGTCACAGCTCACAGTAACATAGGTGGAGGAGAATGGCCCAGAAATGAGTCTGATGACCTAAATTAGTGAGGATCTCGAGCAAAATTTCTTTCAGGTTTTATGGTTCTGTTTACTTTTACTGTATCAGGTCAAAAGGCTTGGATGCAGAATTGTCTGGACTCATGGGGACATATGTCTCTCTTAATCAACAGTATTACTGATCCGCTGTAGTGTAGATAGAGGCAACCACACATCGCTGTAGTGAAGGCTCGATTTCTTGGATTGATCATGTGTCTTTTATAGAGAATTTTGTCTATCGGCTTTTCTGCATCTGTAAGCTGCACCGTGCTAGCTAATATGTTCACATTGATCCTCATCCTGTACTTACTGGGTTGAATAGAAAGGCTGTCAGCTTCCAAAACTTTTGTTGAACTAAAAGAAATTATTCGTTCCAAGGATACAGAACTGCATTCTGTGTTTCATGTTTGCTCCATGCCGGTTGCATGGAGCAAACATTTTTTGAAACGTTATACATAATTTGCTATACAAAATGTGTTCTTGTGAGAGGATTTTCAAGAGGAAATCGGTATCTAAGGTCATATTACGGGATTGAGGAAATCTAAAATTGAGTTGAAATATGTGCTTTGAGAATTTCCTTTCCCTTTCCTTCAATAATGCATCCACTCGTACTTTAGAATTGAGTTGAGTGGAGAAAGCAACATCAACTGACATGAAGTGTTGTTTGGCACATAAGAAAGGGTTGGAGTTGGAAACAAATCCGGGAAAGTTTATTGACTTGATGTAGCATTGGTGTCAATTGTACGGCCGAGTGAAAATATAAATCTAGATCAACTTGACCAGTGCAGTCCACAATGTTCTTCTACCCAAGGAGTTTTCTTACAAGAAAACAGAAATAGTTTCAAACTGATATATTGTGAGTTTCTGGAAGAATTTATTTTTTATGTGTTCTGGCGCAAGGTGTTCGGAATTTTTACGCAGCAACAGTTTACAATATACTTGGAAAGTTAAAAACTCATTTTACATGGTATGTGAATAAAGAAATTGTTTGTAGAAAAAATGTCATGTAATATTGAGGGTTTCAAATGTCTTAATCTTATTGAAAACAACTGGGACAACTAAATTGAAACATCCGAACCTCTCAAGGTTCAATATTCTCAATAGAATGCAGAAGTTGAACTTGCTAAAAAAGAAATCAAATGTGAAATGTGGGTATATAACGACAGCCGGCACGAAGACACCCTGGCTATCATCATTCTTGGTCAAAAAAATTCCCGAGAGAGCATAATGGCAACTTCCCAAAGCAATCAGATCGATCCTTATTCTACATCATTGTTCAAAATCAACCGAGTGAACCCAGTATGTTTGGGTGAAGCGCGGAAGTAATTTCTTCACCATCTTGATGGAGACACACTACGGAGAAACCTATTTGGAATAAACGCAAACTGAAACTACTTAGCGATTTTGATATGAGCTATCAAACTCAGCCTCAGTCAGAGTAACAGAGTTGAGAGTCCCGCATCACATCCTCCAACACATCGAGGGGGTAAAACAATTACAGTTAGAAAAACCATAGAAGTGCACGGCGGAAATGTGGTCTAGGGAGAAAGCATTAGACTGACTTAAGTGGAGAAAATTGTATGTCTCCAGTGAATGGAGTAGACACAGGGTGGTTCATGATCAATTAGCCAATGCACGTTCACTCTAATAATTAGAAAATGGTCAGAAAAGAATGAACATTATGTGGAACCTATTGAGGTCTCTTGGTGCAGATATTTCGTAAACCCAGTAGAGAAAGTAGAAATTCGTGACATTATTTAAAATTTCTTAGCCCTTTGGTTAATGTCTTTTTTACTAATGAAATACCACATAAAATTTGCTACAAGATTTCATTAATACCAATAAACAAATTTCCTACGTGAATACTCTCAGGTTCAGGTATAGGGCATGAAAAACATTACGAACCACCCTGTAGACAGAGTCAGTAACGAGCTTCTATTTGGTAAATAAAAAGCAAATAAATAATGGGAGAAGGAAATAAAATAAATGCTATAAAATTCCACACAAAGACTATGTCGCACATGCAACCCATCACACTCGTTTTCTAGACACAGTGGATTTTTCGACATTAAAACACCCATACACTGTACACAAACGGCCAGAAAGGAAATGAAATATCATCATTAGCCCAGATGATGCCCCCGCGAGCTGCGAACCATGGCTTCCACACTTTCTTGCCTTTGTTTCAAAAATAATCAGGCAAATTGATTGAAATTGTGCAGTCGTGCAGCACGTCAGCCCCACAGAAAAACTGCGTGAATGACATAGTCCGAACTTCGTGTTTTGTGTGTGTGTGTGTGTGTGACATATCTCGTACTGCATTCTTGGAGCAACTCCAGCATTGTAACCGTCTTATTGGATTTTGATACTAAACTGGTCAAAGCGTTGCCCGTTGTTCCTAATGATCGAAGGTAGGCTAGATATTTCTTTTTTCTTGGATTAGGTATGGGTAGGTTGCTGCAATAACGGGAGATAAAAGGGAAAACGGGTCCAATGTTGACTACTTGGGTCAGAAACTTAATTAACGAAATTGGTGTCCTATCACCGAGACTTGATGTTTCATGACTATTGTGTACCCACGTGCGCTAGCTGACGATACTGACATTGCAGGTACAGGGTGGGTTAGCACAAATGTACGCAGTTTGAGAAAAACGTTTGTTAAAGCTAGAAATGCATGGCTTCAGCATTCAACACACTCGAAATACTATGTTCTCCATAGACTAAACATTTTCTTTACGATTTTAATTATTTTTACCTTGATCGAAAAGGTTTTTCTAATTCTAACAAGAAGTCTCTTAGAAATGTTTTCAATTTCAAATATTCTTTTAATGGCTCGCTACGTATATACCTGATGGTAAATGTGTCACAACCTAACCTTAGTCCATAATGTGTTGCAATAATACCAAGAATTCAACCCTTCTCGCCCTTCTGACGCATCAAAATATTTTCTAATATCAGATACACAATGATTCTAGGAAAGTACCTCGTAGTGCTCTATAATCAATATTGAAAAGCTTTGTGTTGAAGGTGTGAGGACAGGGAAGTGGAAAGAATTGGTAACAACAGAACAGAAGCCATAGAATGAATGAGAGTATTGAAACAGTTTTCTTTCGGGTCATCTTTTCTTGAAAACATTTTTTTTCTCAGAAATGGTCGTTCGCGATCTCTCATCTGAGAAAAGAAAGCAAGAAATGAACCTGATTCTAAGAAGTTACGCTCCGAGAAATCCGACTCACTCATACTAATTATTATTGTTACAACTTGGATTTGGGAATCCTTCGACGAAATACAGTGCTCAAACCTGCTGGTATGGAAAAATATGTCAATTCTTAACTATTGCGTCGATTGGGATCTTAAGGATCAGCAATATCCATCAGCATAGTAAGGATTTGTGCGAAAGAATGAATGACAAGCCACATCCGTTGGGTTCTTGGAGTTTTGCCCAAACTTGAAGGCGTGATAATAGAAGGCTATAACCGGGAATTCTACCCGCTGTAGATTAGATTAAATTCCCGCCGCGTATCTGAACCTTCCTTAGTTATATAGTCAGAAGATTGGCGTTATGTGTTAATTCCGTCCTTCCGAAGAGACGGGACGTTAACACTTCACTCACTCTGGGATTTACTCTTTCTTTGTGGCTAACGGCAGTGACGTTTGACTTCATTTCCTCTAACAAGATTCACATAGAAGGTCAAATTAGACACATATTTCATTCTTCAGTCTTCTTTAGTAATTATTCATGTCTTGCGTTTAATAAAATAATTTATTTGCATAGATTTAATTGAGATGTATCTTCAACTATTTATCGAAGAATATTTGACCCATACATAAATTCACTGTTATGGCAAGCGGAAAAGCTAACAATTCGAGGAGCGTTTTGAACCCAAAGTTGGGACAGATTACGATTTTATGAACAACTAAACTCGTAAACAGTAAATGAAACGATGACTTCAAAATTCCGACACAATAAAGTATAGTTAAAGCACGTTTGACAATTTAGCACACCTTTTCAGTAAAGTCTTCCGGTAGATTGACATTGTCAGACTTGCACCGGTCAGGAATACAGTAGAGAGATTTCAAACCAAAGGAAAGTCTAAAACCAGATAGACTGTGTAACTCAACTTCGGCATAATATATTAGTAAGTGCAACACTAATGAATTAAAGCATGGGTACTTCTTTGTAGGTCTACTTGCCCTCCGGGACAAGGAAATTCTCAAGTGAAAGTTTAATTTAGAACAAAAGTTTTTGCTTAGTAATTGGAGAGTGGAAAGCCAGCGACGTAATTCATCAAGGCTTTCCCGAATGAGACCAGAAAATTATGGGGAAAAGAGTAACATATCCTTCGCTATAGAAGAACTAGGTTGATATATCATACATGTCCTGTTGCCCGTCTGTTTTTGTTCAAAAAAAATAATAATCAGGATTACTCATGCATGCAGTTATTAACAGAACATTACTCGAACTTTGGAAATTCGCCATTTTATTTTTAGCAATATCCTAACTAACCATTGTTTTGCTCGGCGTACGTCAGCAGTCAATTTCTTTCTTTAAAAAAGAGAGCAGAGAATTGCACATACGACTATTCGTTAGTTATTGATTCTATTTAAAGAGACATGATAATATTTAGTGTGTTCTTGTCATGTCAGGTTGTAAATTCTAAAGAACATCACACAGGCCTATATAATGTTCATATGACTGAACATGGAAAAGTGACTGAACAAACAAGTAACAGTGTGAATTCTTCATGCATCAACTCTTCAACAGACAAAAAGACGTGTGCGATCTGTTAATAAATAAATCATCATAAGCAGTGCCTTGAATTTTTCAGACGGTTCAGTTTCACATGGTATTATTCTGCAACACGAAGCAGAAGACAAGGGCTGGATTTTATTTTTGTTCAATTGCCAGACCCCACTGTTTTGCCTTATGTCATGTTCCAATTAGTTTTTGTTCTAACTTTTGCAAAATTGAATGCTTCAGCAGCATTGAAATAATTGCAAAATTCAGTATAAAATACACCGGCATGGCACAAGAAAGTTCAAGGAGGAAACTCGGTGTTATTCACTATGGCCCTTGTGAAAAGTTCATACTTACTCGGGCGTGGTCCCATTTTTTACGAGTCCTATGCTGATAAATAAAATCTTCAGCCACAATCATGTGGGTGTTAAGGAAAAGGGCAAAGTCTTTCTTAAGTAATGCAAATTCGAATTATTCCAAATCGTATTCCAAAGTCGCGAAGGATTGAAAGCATTTGCATTTGAAAAAAAAGCTTCTCCTAGTATTGAATGGAAATTGAATCAGCACTGAAAGAAAATTTCCGACAAAGAAACATGGCCAGAAATTCTCGCTAAAATTATACAATCCTAGGAGTGACCTGAGATAAAAGGCCTGCACACACGATCAGAATTGTATTGCCAATAACCTTGTTATATTCTGACAACCAAGTGTTCACATCCAGGGAAAATCTCTAACTCAATGTTGAACTTAACAACTAAATATTTTTACACACACACACACACACACTACACTATTGATTCTCTGAAACATGGTAGGCGTTATTGCATTATTTTCCTCCTCTCTGTCATAAACTTGTGATCTCAAGCTCCAATTTCTTTCAATGTTAAGAGAAATGAACAATTTAAATGGAAATTCACATCATTTCAATTCGAGTCTCCCATTTCTACCATACTTTCTCCAAAATTGGGTGAGCAACGCCCAAATGATTTCACCACTACTACAATTCTTATGCAAGACAGACAGTATTACTCTCTACACATCTTTCTTCTGTTGGTTCACTATTCTTTCGTTTCGTGTGTTCGTCTCTACGCAATCATTACTATCGTAATTCATTTCATACACTCCAATGAGTCCCACAATGAAAGTATTCCCGTTGTGTTTTGTTGTACTATATAACACCAACACCAACCACAGCAGAGCATATGTAGTACGTACAAATATTAGATTCAGTTTGAGACTTTCAAGCTTCCGTTGTTGCAAGTATGATATATTTCATGAATTCATAATGCTTTCTTTTCGGAATACTGAAGGTCGTGTTGATTCATAAAGGCGAAGAGAAAGATCCTACCTTATTACAGCACAACAACTTGATGAGAGGGAGCTAATTCAGTGAGGTCGCCGGTTCGATGCTTGCTCTAAGCCTAAGCTTAGCGTTTGAGTTCGAACTGGACAGTTAATAATAACATTGTCGGTAATAAAATGCATTCAGTTCAGCACAAATGGTTTGGCAGAACTCGATAAATGCAATACATTTATTTATTTAAACGCTAGATGACTTTGACAGGCAGAATAGTATTGGCATTGTAAGGCACGTACCTTCATTGAAGGCATTTCTTGGTCATAATAATATTTGCACGGAAGTTGTCTGAGGTCCGACTTAACTGTACTATGACAGAAAATATTTTTTACTACTTATATGACATGAATTCATAAACAATAATGGTGTTGTGTGTGCGTGCGGTAAATCAATGTGGAATGACCAAATGACATTATTCGTGCCATCGTGCCTGGCAGTGGCACATCCATGCAAAATTAATTTACCACTACGAGTATACATAGAATATTACTAACAGGCCATGTTTACGTTTTTGAGTCACGACAAGTCTGCAATGTAATATAATATAATGTCAGCAACGGACTTAACTGTGGCCGACCCTCCGAAAGTCCAAGGTTATAGTCAAACAACCAATTTGTATTCTGCCTTGATAGACATTACATTAGTGGTAGTTTGGAGTCATTCTTGTCTGGTTTTTTTCTGTACTGAACTTTATTTAAAAAGTCGTACACTTTATATGGTAGGATAGCGCACTTCGTGTTAGCTTAGAACGAGAATAACTATAACTACTGCTGGAAACTAGAGTACTGTCTCTACTTGGGTTGGACATTTTTTTTTCGTGGTTTCTAGAGTTCCTTTCCAAGTATGTTTTATTGGAAAGGCTCACACTGTCTGTCTACTCGGATCCCTGAGGAATTCCTCAGTCTGAATAAATGTTGAGAATTCAGTGCTCGACTTTCACGTTCAGATTGCGTTTTCGTATGAATACATACATACGTACATACGTATGCATGCACACAAAGGGGCAACGTGTCTACGTGTCTATGTTTTATACAAATACAAATGAATTCAATTTCTACTTTAAGTCTGCATGTTGTTTTCTCTTTGACAAGCAACAATGCTTTCTAATCAGGAGCGAAGCCGCAGGAGCTAAACTAAACAATTAATAACACTTCCAGACTAGAATACCAGACTTTATTAGTATGCACGCGGTTTAATTTGCTTCAAGAATACCCAGCAAATATTACACTTGAGGAATTTCATTCTGGTCATTGAAATTGGCACAAACATTTGTTAAATTTTTACTTCAACTTGTGGGCAAATAAGACCACGCTCTTTCAATTTCTTAATTTTTGTGTATGAAAACTGTCATTTACAGCCGCACGTTTCAAAATCCTGGCTTAAGGTTTTTGTGTGGATAAACCATTCAATAGTCAAGAGTTTCTTATTCTAAGTTTTCAACTTTTCGTTACAGTCTTAATTAATTTAATTAAACAGATGACTAATCAAAAATACTAGAAATGTCTGAGTTGCACTTTGTCTAGCCTCAGACAAGTTTTAACACTAAATTCAAAATTCACTGACGTCAGCCGGCCTTCAGACTTACACTTACAATCAGTAAGGTGCTCTGTTTGACATTTTCCGCACATGAACATAAAAAAGATGAAAAGTGAGTTAAGTAAATACACATATGGCACGCAAACACAGCTCATAAATTGAGTTGCTAGTTTTCGAACACAAAGACAGTGTGTGACAAGTGCCAGTCAACAAAATCTGTACACTGGCACTTCTTTTTGTATTATTAAGAGAAAGAGTTTGATATTTTGTAAAGGTTACCAAGCAATTATTTCTAGCTCGACTTATACCGTAAAGTAAGGTTGGACAGAGGAAAAACCAATTAGTGAGCACACATGCACACACGTCTCTCATGATTTGTGCTGCGCTAACAAGATGTGAAGCACTTGATGAGAGACGGTCAAAGAGCATGTATTGGTAAAAAAGATAGAATGAATCAAGTACTAAATTGGGCCGTGAAAAGATTGGACAAAAATAGAACCTTTTTATAATATTTTCATATTAGAGTAATGAATTTTGGCGGACTACTTGTGGAGTTGTGGAGTGTATCATCACCCTCGCACACTAGAATGAGACAAATTTAAGTTTTAACTTACACAACGATGTGGTACACGACAGCATTCGGACCACGTGGCCTCTCCAAGAAATTGTACAATTTCGACTGTAGTTTTCGGTACTTGACATCCCGTCTGCTTGTTCTGCAATACATTCCACTACAAATTAATGTGGGGAATGTTATTGATTACAACATTAAGTCTCATTCCGATTAAAAAAATACATGAAATTTTTAACAGTTGTGCTCATAAAGTGGCTTAATTAAACTTTTACCATTGGTAAAAGCATTTAAATTAAATTTTCGTTTCTCCGATTAATTTTATGATCTTTGTTTTACACAGGCAATTAGGAGACTTTAATTATGCTTTCACTTATTTCAGTGGAATTAAAGTTTCGTGAATTCGATTCAAATTAGAAAAGAGATCCCTCATTCAGTGTACGAACTTAAAATGAACCAATCTCATCAAGTGCATAGCGTAGAGAGAGTGTAGAGTCGACTCACAGAAAAAACAATCAATGGAATGGTCTTTTAAGAACTCAGAGGATTGTAAAAAAAAGAAACTACTTTAGAGACGTATAATTCAGAACTCATCGCTGGTGTGTTGTGTCTTTCTAAGTCTAAGACTCAAAGGTAGACTAACCTGACTCCCAAAGGCCGGCCTAAAAGGCTTTTTCGTTGATGGATCAGAGATGCTGAGCTCAAAGGGTTTGTCACGCCAGTGGTCAGGTCTTTCTCGGTTGGACTTCTCCCGGGAACGCCAACGACAAATTTACAGAGCAAATAATAAGTTAGACATTTATAATCATTAGAGTACTTTTCATTCAACGTAGTAAAAATAACAAACATCGATCATTTAACATTTTTAGTCTAATGCGAACAACATGAATCGATTTGAAATATTCACACACCCAAAAACTTTGGGAATAAAGCATTAGAAAAAAACACAATTATTTCAACACGCAAGTGTAGATTGAACTGACAGCCCTATTAAATTAAGCGCGACAGCCACCGTCCGCTTTTTTGAAGCTCGGTTTAATATTTGTCTAGGCCAATAGTCTAATTCCCTAAATCAAATTGCATGGACTTTACATTTTTTTTTACTTTTCAAACAGTTAGGGAATGCTCGCCAGAATAGAAAATGGTTCTCACAAGTATACTGTCGGAATACTTGTATTCAGTATACAGTGTATTCATTACCCTGAAGAAAGGAGTTCGGACTATTTGGGATAACATATTGCCAAATTTTATTGTAATGGGTGTAT